>WBZZ01001404.1:12500-52500 GCA_019918135.1 Paulinella micropora
CCTCTCCTCAGCTCACCTACGTCAGCCCCTCCCAACTGCCGCCGCAGCAGGTGAGCTGTCTATCTGTCCATCTATCAATCTGTCTATCTATCTATCTATCTATCTTTCTTATCACTTACTCTACGGAATGAACCAAGGCCACTTGAGGTGTCACTGACCCTCTCTTGGGCTTGATTTTTTTGAAATGGGTGCCATCTGTCGACAGACAGAGAATTAGGGGATGGTATGGGTGTGCTGGGCCCGTGGTGGGGTGCCTTTTGTGTGCCTAGCCATACGCCTATAAGTCACATGCCGAAATAGCGACGGGAAGCACAATCCTGTTCCCTCAGGGTGCCCTTTCTCGCTTGTTGAGCCCGGAATAAAACCCACAGTGCTCTGTCGGTTTATGCTAGACTGTCGATGTCACAGTCTCGAAACTCCATCTGCTTACTGGGCCCTCTGTAATGGAGGTGGGAGCTCGTTCTGCAAGGGGCGCTTATGGAACGAGCCCTGGCCCCGCCTGGTACTAGGGAGCTTTGGTATCGCCTGTATCAGTCCCTTCCGTGCAAACATCACGGCTTAGCTGGGCATCGGGTCAATACTTTATTCACAGACTTCCTTGGTTGACGAAATCAGAAGCTCCTTTTTTCTGACATTAGTCGATATCTCATCAGTTGATCTCATCACTTACTCCACGAAGTGAACCAAGGCCACTTGAGGTGTCACTGACCCTCCCTTGGGCTTGATGTTTTGAAATGGGTGCCATCTGTCGACAGACAGAGAATTAGGGGATGGTGTGGGTGTGCTGGGCCCGTGGTGGGGTGCCTTATGTGTGCCTAGCCATACGCCTATGAGTCACATGCCGAAATAGCGACGGGAAGCACAATCCTGTTCCCTCAGGGTGCCCTTTCTCGCTTGTTGAGCCCGGAATAAAACCCACAGTGCTCTGTCGGTTTATGCTAGACTGTCGATGTCACAGTCTCGAAACTCCATCTGCTTACTGGGCCCTCTGTAATGGAGGTGGGAGCTCGTTCTGCAAGGGGCGCTTATGGAACGAGCCCTGGCCCCGCCTGGTACTAGGGAGCTTTGGTATCGCCTGTATCAGTCCCTTCCGTGCAAACATCACGGCTTAGCTGGGCATCGGGTCAATACTTTATTCACAGACTTCCTTGGTTGACGAAATCAGAAGCTCCTTTTTTCTGACATTAGTCGATATCTCATCTGTCTGTCTGTCTGTCTGTCTGTCTATCTATCTTCCTACCTACCTACCTACCTACCTACCTACCTACCTACCTACCTACCTACCTACCTATCGATCGATCTATCTATCTATCTCTCTTTCTTTCTCTCTTTCTCTCTCTCTCTATCTATCTATCTATCTGGTGACGGGTGAAATAGATCTTGCCTCGAATATCCAGCGCTGAAGGACCAAATATATCTATACCTATCTATATAAAAAACCAAACATATCTATATTGATATCTATAGGTATCTATATAAAAACCAAACGTATCTATATTGATATCTATAGGTTGTCCCGGACCTCTCGCTCCACGTGCCTGGTCTGTCCGAGCTCTCCATTCCCAAGACGCCTATTTCACTCAGTGTGGCGTCCTCTCCTGCGCTGGGCGTGAAAGGTCTGACTACATCTTTCATCATCTATATAGCTACATCTATATCTTTATTCCCAACACGCCTGCTCTCAGCATCGCCTCTCCCATGCTGGGCGTCTAGCTACATCTTTTATCTTCATCTATATATATCTTTATCTATCTCTCCATTCCCAACACGCCTGCTCTCAATGTGGCCTCCTCTCCTAAGCTGGGCGTGAGCGGTCTAGCTACACCTTTCATCTTCATCTATATATATCTATACCTATATCTATATCTATATATATGCTCAATACACCTGCTTTCAGAGTGTCCTCCTCCCCCCAATGATGGCCGTGAGCGGTATAGCTATATCTACAGCTATATCTGTATCTATATCTATATCTACATCTATATCTATATCTATATCTATGTCTATATCGATATCGATATCTATATCGATATCTCTATATCTATATCTATATCTACATCTATATCTATATCTATATCTACATCTACATCTATATCTGTATCCATGTCTGCAGGTCTCACTCCTCCGCAACCGCAGCAGCCCAGTCAGTTGATCTCCGGTACCTTGCCTAGCGATCTGGGGCCAAACCAGCAGAACATCATCAACAGCAACATCAACAACAGCAACCTCAACCAGACCACTGGCAACGGCAGCCAACCGCCGAGTAACAGCAGCAGCTCCAACAACCTGTACTCGGTCGGAGCGATCAATAATTACACACAGCCAACACCACAACCGGTAACACACACTACATCAACATACTTTCGTATATAGCGCTTCCAACACTCCGCGACTGATGCATTCTGTTAGAGTGTTGTTGTAATGATGTGCATGAGCGTTGTTTTGTGCTGATGCAGTCTGTAGAGTGTTGTGAATGTTTATGAATGTTTCTGAAAGGCACACCGTTGTGTATGTTATGTGACTGGTGTGTGATCGCTCAGGCGACTAGCCCATCCCACACGCCGCGCCTGGTGCAGTCTGTAGAGTGCTCTCTGGGCAGTGAGCCTATGCAAACCAACGTCACTTCCTCTATCTATCGATCTATCTATCTCCCCCCCCCCCCCCCCCCCCAACTTTTTTCTTTTTTTTTTTTTTTTTTTTTTTTTTCAGCATACGCCCATACACACATACATACCGAGAGATTTTGTGTCTTGCTCTCTCTCTCATGGTGGTTATGATATGTTCTCTCAGGAGCAAGGAGCGCTGGTTGCTGCACCCATGGTGATGATCGTCAAATACCGCCATCATAATATTGGTCAGACATACATATACATATCAAATATCATCAGCATGGAAATTTGATTGTGATATAATCAAGGTCAGACTGACTTACAAATACATTTTCATATACATATACATATACATATACATATACATATACATGTACATATACATATACATATACGTATACATATACATATACATATACATATACATATACATATACATATACATATACATATACAAAAACATATACATATACAAAAACATAAACAAAAACATATACAAAAACATGTACAAAAACATATACAAAAACATATACATGTACATATACATATACAAAAATATATACATATACATATACATATACATATACATATACATATACATATACATATACATATACATATACAATATACAATATACATATACATATACATATACATATACATACATATACATACATATACATATACATATACATATATATACATACATGTACATATACATATACATATGCATATGCATATACATATACATATACATATACATATACATATACATATACATATACATATACATATAAATATACGTATTCATATACATATAAATATACGTATACATATACATATACATATACATATACATATACATATACATATACATATACATATACATATACACCATATTGCTGTTCCCATGGTGACCATTGTCAAATATCACCATTATCAAGGTCATACATACATACATACATACACATACATACATACGTACAAACATACGTACATACATACATACATACATACATACATACATACATACATACATGCATACATACACATACATACATACGTATAAACATACGTACAAACATACATACATACATACATACATACATACATACATAGATACATACTACATACATACATACATACATACATACATACATACATACATACATACATGCATACATACATAGTCAGATGCCGCTACAACCAAGATATACATTCATAAACATCCCTCCTCTCTAACTAACTAACTAACTTCCTAACTTCCCAACTAACTAACTGACTAACTACCTAACAAACAAACAAACAAGCTAACTAACTGAATCTCTCTCTCTCTCTCTCTCTCTCTCTCTCAACAAACAAACAAGCTAACGAAATCTCTCTCTCTCTCTCTCCCTCTCTCTGTGTTTGTGTTTGTGTGTGTGTGTGTTCTCTCTCTCTCTCTCTCTCTCTCTCTTTCTCCCTCTTACACACAGACGCGAACGCGATCAAGTTCAGATACGCCTTCGCTGTAGATACCCCGCAAGAGGTAGACATGCATACATACATACATACATACATACATACATAACATACATACATGCATACATGCATACATACATACATACATACATACATACATACGTACGTACGTAACGTACGTAACGTGCGTGCGTGTGTGCGTGCGTACATACATACATACATACATACGTACGTACGTACGTACGTACGTACGTACGTACATACATACATACATACATACATACATACAATACATACATACAATACATACATACATACATACATGCATACGTACATACTTCGCAGTAGACACCCCGCAAGATCTATCTATCTATCTATCTATCTATCTATCTATCTATCTATCTATCTATCTATCTATCTATCTATCTATCTGTCTGTCTGTCTGTCTGTCTGTCTGTCTATCTATCTATCTATCTATCTATCTATCACTCTATCACTCTATCTATCTATCTATCTATCTATCTATCTATTTGTCTATCTATCTATAGGTGGCTAAGGAAATGATTCTCGACTTCAACTTGGAAGGAGATCGGTATGTATGTTATGTATGTATGTATGTATGCATGTATGCATGTATGTATGTATGCATGTATGTAATGTATGTATGATGTAGGGTGGAGAGCATCTTGTGTGACGCAATTCGCAAGGTACGTCTGTATACGCTACATTACATACATACATACGTACATACATACATACATCATACATACATACATCATACATACATACATACATACATACATACGTATATACGTACATACGTACATACGTACATACATATATACATACATACATACATACATACTTGCATCCATGCATCCATTCCATTCCATTCCCATTCCCATGCCCATTCCTATTCCTATGCCCATGCTCATGCCCATGCCCATTTCCATTTCCGTTTCCATTTCCATTTCCATTCCATTACTATTTAGGAATTCCTATGCCCATTCCCATGCTCATGCCCATGCCCTTGCCCATGCCCATGCCCATGCCCACTTCCATTTCCATTTCCACTCCCATTCCCATTTCCATTACATTACATTACATGGTTATTAAATTACATACAGACATACATGCATACATACATACATACAGACAGACAGACAGACAGACAACAGACATACATACATACATACAGACAGACACAGACAGACAGACAGACAGACATAATATAATGTAATGTGATGTAATGTAAATGTCATGTAAATGAAAATGAAAATGAAAATGAAAATGCAAATGCAAATGTTTATGTCATGTTATGTTATGTTATGTTATGTTATGCTATGTTATGTTATGTTATGTATGTATGTATATGTATGTATGTATGTATGTATGTATGTATGTATGTAATATATGTATGCATAGGCGATCGATGAGGCGTTCAAAGCGCATCAGACAGCAGCGCAAGCCGCGCAACAAGCACAACAACAGGCACAACAACCTCACTCAATGGTATACATGACTTAAGCAAATTCTTTCTTTCGTTCGTTCGTGCTTTCATTCAAACCTTCAGTCTTTCAGTCATTCATCAGCCCAAGCTGCGCAACAAGCACAACAGCACAACACTCTCACTCTGTACAGTCATTCATTTATTCCTGTATTCTTTCTTTCGTTCAATCATTCACACGCACAGACACACACACACACACACACACACACACACACACATACATACATACACACACTCATACGCACGTACAGGTCTCCCAGCAGCCGCAACAGCCGCTGATGGCGCAACCGCAGCTTACCCAGCCGGCCCCGCAGCCCTCCCCGCACCCGGGCCAACCTGGCCAGCCCGCTCAGCCCGGCATGCAGCTGCCACACACATCCCCGATGCTCAGCTCGCAGGTATGCGTGTATGTAGGCATGTATGTAAAGTGATGTCATGTAATGTCATGTAATGTAATGTCATGTCATGTCATGTAATGTAATGTAATGTAATGTAATGTAATGTAAATGTAATGAAATGCAGTCTAATGCAAAGTCGTGTCGTGTTATGTCATGTCGTGTCATGTGATGTATGCATGCATGCTTGCATGCATGTATGTAGAACTCTAACTCCAACATGCTCACGTCACCGCCCTCCAACCCCTCCAACGTTAACCCCACGGGCCAACAACACTTCTCGCACGTCTCGACACAACACAGTAGCCTCGTGGCCAGCCAGCTGGGCAATTTTAAGCTGGTAAAAAAAAAAAAAAAAAAAAAAAAAAAAAAAAATAATAATAATAATAATAATAATAATAATAATAATAGTGCTTCTCTGTCAATGGCTGATGCATTTCTGCACATGCGCCTCCATCGTCTCACCCGTGAGGGGAGTACGAAGAATTGACGATAAGCTCTAATGACACCCCCGCAAGGGCAGTTCCAACACTTCCAGACGGGCCGGTATGTTCAATGAAAATACTGGTCCAGACGGATCGGTATGTTCAATGAAAATACTGGTGGCACCGACGGGAATCGAACTGGCGACAGGGCCCAGATGGTAGAACTTGACCACTGGGCTATCACGGTGTCCATAAATAATAATAATAATAATAATAATAATAATAATAATAATAATAATAATAGTGTATCTCCTGCCAATTGCTGAGCCAAAAGGCCATGTGCATCCAGTCCTCCATTCCATAAGGAAAGTCTCCACACCAATCGGTGGAATAAAGGAAGTGACGGCATAGAACATTACTCTAGGAGCTTTATACCAATCAGCCCATGGAAAGGACCGATGGCCTATGTACTCCCTAATAATAATAATAATAATAATAATAATAATAATAATAATAATAATAAAATAAATAAATAAATAAAAATAAAAAAAATTAAAAAAAAATTAAAAAAACACACACACACACACTCACAAACAAAACAAAATACATGTGTACAAACAAAGCAAACAAACATAATTTATATATACATACGTACATACATGTATACATAGGTAAGCGGCGGGGGTCCGCAGAGCCAGAACCAGCCCCCACCGCAGCAGACCACCCCGCACCCACAGCAACCCAACCCTGCGCAGCTCAGTCAGCCTGTGCCTTCCACCTACTCCTCGCCACGCAACAGCGTGGTGTTTTTCCCGCCGCACCCTGGCCAGCCCTTCGGCCAGCACCTTACGCCCCATGACCCACAAGCGCAAATCTCCTCGCAACTTCCACCGCGAGCGCAACAGACGTCGCAACCGCCCGACCCCATCGCGCATGTCTCCTATTCCTCCGTCTCCTCCGTCTCCTCCGATCCCCTCGCACATGCCTCCTACTCCTCCTTCACCAGCGCCAACCCTGGCTGGGGAACACCCGCCGTCACCGCCTTCGAGGGTCAAAGTTCTCACCCAGCCTCCACCTTCGAGCCTGTTCAAAGGACACAGACCGCACCTCCTCCCCTCATCACCGACCCTCAAACACAGCCTCAGCCCACCTTGCGGTCGGACCTCACGTCACCTGCGCCACCTTCGCGCGAAGGAGCCGGCCCGCTCGGTTTCGAAGATTCTTCGGAAGGCTTCCCATCACTGCACACGGACCCCTCGAAACAAAATCACATCAATACCTCTAGTCCTCCTGCCAATGGGTACCCTCACTCGGCACCCCCGACGTTGCAAGAAATCCCTCAGCGCCCCCCCGCGACGGGTCTTATGTCTCCTGGACCAGCTTTTCCCGACTTGATGAGCTCACCAGGCATTGGCGGCTTGCCGCAGACGTCGCCCGATATGGGCGGTCATGCCGGCGGTGGCGGTGGCACTGAGCCCGACAAATCCGGCACAAGTAAGCACTCCTTCACAAGTAACTTGAATGGCAGTGTGGTCTACTGCGTACATTGCGGCTCCGGGCCCAACGGAACAACAGTTTGCGGTGAAAATAGGACGCTTAACAACGGTCCGATAGCTCAACATGTCGTACCAGACTCTCGCTGAGAGAAATCTTAGTTATCAACACTAGATTTTATACAGAAGTCAATATATTTTATAACACAGCTACAGGCTGCAAAGGTAGTAGTCAGTTACTGTAACAGGTACAGAGCATCCTTTGTATATATATACTATTGGTCACGTAGTAATATTTTATATAATATTTTGTAACAAACAGAGTTTATCTAAATAAATCGTAGTGTTAGTATTTATTATTATCAAATATGTATAATATTGGCGGTGTAGGCGCAGATAGGTAAATATGCGCTACTTTAATATACCCCTGTGTCAACCCAGACACAATAAGAGGAAGTTATTAATATTAATACCAATATTAACCCCTTAACCTGCCACGGTAACGATAATATTACTATCAGTGACCGTTACACTTTTTAGACAGGAATATATTGATGTTGACATTCAAGACAACAACAAAAATTAGTTTTTCATTTTTGTGTCAGATTTTCATTTTTGTGACAGTTTTTCATTTTTGTGACAAAAATTCAAATTTTCAAATTTAACTGTAACATTTCGCGAAAATTTACGATATTTTGCGGACGAATATAGCAGTTAATTTGAAAAATTCAAATTTTCACCCAAAATCGAAATTCCAACCAAAACTGAAATTCCAACCAAAACAGAAAAATCATTTTTTTTTGTTGTCTTGAATGTCAACAGCAATATTATCGTTCAAATTTAGGCCGGACCACGGGAATTGGCTGATGTTTGCATTGGTTGTTTTTGGCTCCGCTAGTCTTACACATTTTCCATCATCTTGGACTCTTATTACTATTAATATCATCAGTTATATAATATGCCGGCCCACCCGGTATATAATGGCAATACTACTGACTTACCGTTCCGGTCTGTCGGTTATCCTGGGTCTGGAGGCTACGGAGCCTACGGTCATTCAGAGTCAAGTTTAGGTATTCCTCAGCCTCTGTCGGTGCTTCATATCGTTAGGACAGTAGTATCGGTTATTAATGTTGATTAAATCAGTATATATATCATCCAGAAATAGATATTGCCTGGCCACGAAACGTACCGGCGGCGACGTGTAAAAGTTGAAAACTGAGGTAATGGTAGGTGACAACGCCTGCTCTGTCACGATTGCAAGCTGGTGCCACCAGTACCAGAACAAGTACTAAAACTTGATTGACTGCATTAACTTAGTAACTAATATTAATACTAGGATACTACTGAATAACAATACAAATCATAATAAATCATAGAGGAACTATTAACGTACTATAATACAATACAATTTATTTCAAACTTGTTTCCACTTTCCCAGTATTTTCACGTCGTGAGCGCACTTGAAACTTTCAAATTTCCATTTTTACAAATGTGATTTCCTTTTTTACCCATATCAGCTTGTATTTTTCTCACTCTGACCGTACGACTCATCCTTCCACTTCAACTCCCTCACATCCGTTACTCAGTGACGCATACAACACTAGCAACCGAAACATATTAGACTGAGCACTTTAACGACCTGCCAAAACCATCGTGACCGTTGACATTTTACTGTTTTTGACCGGCCCGTTAGATTCTCCTCTGCACGACGTTTCGACTTCACTAACTAGCTTTCGATTTCGTCCATGAATGACTTCAAACGATTTAATCAAAGTTTTTACAGCAATTGCCATTTTCCCCTTCTCAATTGCATTTTTTCCACGATTTCCCGAAGATAAGAATTTACTTTGAATTTTGGGGAACACAGTCAAGAGAACATAAAAATGATAATTGCCGTGCACTGCGTGCACAGCCATTTGGCTCCGAAAGACTTTCCCAAATGAAAGTTCAGGACTTTTTACTTGAAGAAATAACTTGTACTTGAAGCCCTCCTTCAAGTGCTATATACAACTTATTCAACTTCAAGTGACACACTAAACCAACTCAAAATCTACGCTCACCTACGATCGTACGTTGCAACCAAGTCTGCAAGTCTGCAAACAAGTAGAAACCTACGTAAATAAACGAAGTGACCTCTCAGCTATTTACTGGTATTTCACCTACTTTCAGGAGTTAGGGCTTTTTGCAGCCGTAGAAACTTTTAATAAGAGTTCGTTGTGTATTTATCCCTTGGGGTTGTATCCAAACTCACAATTCGAATTGTCCTTTCAAGTGGAAACTGCACACTCGAGTTTTGTGTGCTCTGTCGACAGATCGATTTGAAAGCACCTCCTACGAGGAAGGTACTACTCAACGAACGTGGAAGATCAGAGGTCATCAAAAACCACATATGTGAGACAGATCGTTCACCTGTCTTTGCATTTTTGTGTCGTATTTCTGTTCTTCCACACTCTATGCAGTCGACCAACACAGTATGTGTTTGGTTTTGTTTGTGTTAGGGTCACCCCCTTATCACCCAGCAAGATCATCCTCTTTGCTGCTCATCGTGCTCTACAAGTGTACCAACACTGCCTGGCCTACCCCTGGTGACGTGGAATGTTTGCCAACTCACGCCATGACGATCCCCTGTCGCGTATTCGGGAGCACAAGAGGAAATGCTTGGACCCTTTCACCATACTGGGCGTCTACCATGGTCTTCTGCCTTCTGAAAAGAAGTTTCTGAAGGAAGTAGAGGAAGGGAAACCTACTCCTCTCACTACGGACCTCTCGTGGACGCAATCAAGGCAGTTCAAAGAGATTTATTCACCAACTACTCTGGCGAATACAGGAACGTTCTACTCAAGGCAATCAAGGACAAGCAAACAAATTTGCTTCATTAACCATTGGTACCGACACCATCCCTCACGCTGATGTGCAATCCCAACGTGACGGCCCACGACATCTACCAGGAGTATTTGGGACCTACAGGCTCTGCAGCTCAACAGGAAGCTCTCTGGAATCAATTGGGTACTCTCATCCCTCTCGAGGTATGTTAATCATTTACCTATTTCGACTTCGATGCCTGGAGCACCGGGATCACTTCATGGATTGGTACTTCCAGCCCCTGCAAGCACTCCAGTTACCGTGCCTCCATCGACCCTGATTGGTTCGACGCCAGCAATAGCCCAGGGAAGTATTCCTCCGGGACCTACACCGCTGACTCACCCATCAACGAGCCCCACTGCTCCAACTGCACCATCAACGGCTGCAACATCGCCCCCTGTAGCTGCCCATCGTTGGCCTTTACTCCAGTTACGATGCCCGCGGGTGCAACAGCAATGGCCCCGATTGGTAGGGCACCTCCTCTTCCCCCTGTCGGTCCGTTTGCCCACTCTGGAAGTTTAGCAAGTGGAGCGACACCCCTGCCCCGACGTGAGCCGCATCCATCGCTGGCATCCATCTTGGCATCTCGCCCACCTGCTCCAATGGTCAATCGAGCACTGTCCATGACTGACCCAGCTTTCACGTCACCATTTCGACCGATAATTGGCTCTTTTGGATCCAGACCGGCCTTTGCTCCATTGACAGCAACTCCGACTGATTCGTCAGGTTCAACCCTCACTACATTGACGCCGGCACGCCCAACGCCTCGCACTTCGCTGGGTACAACACTGCAAGGTAGTAGAATCACACTGAGCCCTCTCTTCTCCGTTGCGGAAGAAGCTTCCTCGACCCTGCTCGCTGGTGGTACGAACCCTCCCGTGGAGGACCAAGGTGGAGCCCCCGTGATTGCAACAACCGGTAATGCAACAGTGGCGACTCCGGCTCCCGCGAGCTCGTCATCAAGCTCATCTTCAAGCTCGACATCGAGCTCAATATCGAGCTCGTCTGCAGCTTCGTCATCTGATCCATCATCTGGTACGACGATTGCGACTCAGCCACCGGCCCCTTCGGCGGAGAATGGCCCTCCAGGGACGGCTACACCATCCCCGCCATCCTCAGGCAATGAATCCTCGTTAGCATTGTCGACAGGAAGAGTTCTGCGATCGTCCACCTTTGCAGGTGTTCCACCCCGCACGCTGCACATGATGGCCCGAGTCCGATCTCTCTTCGTGTTGACCCGCCCGGCCACCACGCCGGGACATGACGTTGCTACTCAAGCCCGCGAACTTGCATTCAACCTACAGTTGAACAACTTTGTAATGCTGTTGCCATGCAACCGCATCATCGACACGGTGAACAAGTGGGGAGACAAGACGGCAATGGCCCTCATGGACGCGTACTGGACTCGATACATTCGTGTCACTGACGAACGCACCCGCGTCTGGAGCATCATCCCGTACATGCTCATGGAATATTTCATGGAGCTGTTCAAGCGACGACTGGACAAGGGAGACACGAAGCGACCAGCTATGCAAGCCCTCAAACTTCGACGCTTCAAGAAGGAAAGCCTCGCAGGGTATGTAAATCGTTGCATCACACGCTACGAGACGGCCCATGCAGCTGGCTACCAGACAGCCGACTTCAATCAAGTCCGCGATGTGTCTCGGATGCTTACGCACATGGAACGAGAGCGATGCACCCTATACGCCACTGAGATATTTAATGCAATTGGTGTTGCATGGCCCCGCGATCTCACTGACCTTCTGCCCTGGACCAACTCCCTCGATCTCCATTGCATGGAAGAATATTGGCCCTGGATGGAAAGTACTACGAAGCCCTCGTCGGCTGCCACATACAAGCGACTACGGGACCGCCCTCCTCGTCCGACGCCTTCCACCTTCTCCCGTGATTCAACCGTCAAGGTCGACACTCGTCAGAAGAGACCGCGTAGGACGCAGCAGGAAAACAAGGAGAACAAACGCCCTCCTCGTCAGAAACGCAAGGCTGACGCTATGTCGATGGCTCAACCGGCTGCATCGCCGGATCGTGGACGCCCCAACAAGCGGACTAAGACGGACAAGCCAGCCCCGACTACGAAGAAGACGGCAACACGCCCACCCTTCACCAAGGCGAATGCGATTGCCATCCCTTCGAAGAAATCGTCGATGGTTACGGCCGCCACCAAGTCCGCCCCGACCTCGCCAAAGCGTCCACCCATCACCGGGATTCCTTGCTCCTACTGCAAGGAACATAACCAGTTCCTCAAGCCGAATCAGACCCCGAAGCACTCGCTTGAACAATGCAAGCTGCGACAACAGCGTTGTCAGGATGAAGGCAAGCATTGCAACTGGAAGCCATCCTCGGCCGCCACGCGGAAGCAGCCACGGGCTCTCCACATGACGACGCGCGCGGCGTCTCAGGAGTCACGACGTCTACTCCGCATTTCTACGACCCCGACCGTCGTCTGCGGGAATATATACGTACGCAAATCATTGCGCCCGTCCCCGAAAGAAGACATCATCGGTAAGACTACATGCGTTCTAGACTCGGCCTGCAACTGCAAGGGCGTAGCCCTCCTCGACTGGGTAATACACCAAGGACTTGAGATCGTGTCGCTCCCAACCGTCGACGCACGCTCATCTGTGGGTGTTGATGCTACTCTTTCTGAAGGCATTGAACTTTCCGTCTCGGCCACACCGACGTCTCCGCTTCATGCCATCACGATATATATCTCGAGCCACCTCCCCGAAGGTATGAACCTGCTTCTTGCCAACGAGGTCTCGGCCCAGCTCAACCTCTCCATTGACGACGCGCAAGCGATTCGGCCCACGGACTACATGCCCCTGAAGCCGCCTTCCAAGCAAAACGTCTACGAGACGGAGTTCCATCTCTTCGAGACGCCACTTCAAGTCGGTGATTTACAACTTGCTACGGTTAGCTACGACTTTCGCCCTACAACGTTGGCGAAAGAGACGTCCTACCCGATAGTCAAATTCAACAAAATCATCGACCGTCCCAAACTGCAGCTCCCTTCAAACTCCCACGACCTTCTGTCTACTTCGAACGCCCACCTCTACGGCCGCCAAGACGAACTGGCGCGACAATACCTCACTCAACTCCGAGGTAAGCCTTCGCAGACGAAACGCTCCTTAAGCTACCGAGCGGCAGCGTCATCATGATCGTCGTCGGCAGCATCATCGTCGTCGGCGTCATCATCGTCATCATCATCGTCGGTACGACCTACTCCGATTATGACGGCGCCATCGACGGCCACATCATCGACGCCCCCTGTGCTGACCAACCAGGCCCAGTCTTCATCATCATCGTCCTCATCAGCACCGAGAGCGGTGTCCCCTACTATCGCAGACTGCATGCCGGTCCGTCAAATCAACGATAACCTTGTTTGAGACCTCAATCAGGTTCAGGGTTCACCAGCGCCCCAACTGCCACTTCAGTCTGGAGCACTCGCTTCAGAGGAGGATTCCGACCCCGAAACAGTGGAGCCATCCCCCATCGGAAGAGTTCGGCCCATCATCAGCCCGCAGTCCCGACCGAGGAGGACAGCTACATCGCCTCCGGCAGCAAATGTATCCCCTTTTGTCGGACCCGGCCCCTTGGACGAATTCTGGGGACTCGTGGGATTCACAGCACAGCAGATGACACCAAATGTCCGTGACCAAATTGGAGACCCCTGCCAACTCAGACGAGTCGACCTTCAGACTCCAATAGCCACCTTCCGCGCGGACCTTCATACTCCGCCTGCACAGTACCAAGAGGTCCTGCCGGTCCCATACGCATGGGTACCTCCACGCTTGGTTCCCACACCAGAAGAAAAAGAAGCCCCTACCAAAGACATGGACTTGTGGATTGTCAAGGAACTATACGCGAACTACTTCCCGACGTTGGGATCCGTTTGCTTCGCGGGTACATACTCCAGATGCCCACACGTTGGTTATTGGGTACCAGAGCAATGATCACCAGCCAAGGCCTATGGCCCGACAACGTCATTCCACATAGAGCTCATGGTTGGGACTACCCTCGAGTGGAACGATCGTTGCTACGCACGGCAGACGACGCACGTGGGACTTACGAGATCCCACTACCCGTGGACCACATCCATTGGAGATCTGCAGACCGCATGGTCCCATTCACGGAGTACTACAACTTCATTGCGAACCCGCTTTTGGCGCGCACCTTCATTCCTTGGGAAGCACTGACGGGCTTAACATGGAACCCATACCAGAGCGCATCATCGAGTTCTGCAACAGGCACCTCATCGAGCTCGTCATCGAGTTCTTCATCTAGTTCATCGGCAAGCATAACTTTGAGCACAACTTTGAGCACAACTTCGAGTTCGTCTTCGAGTTCGTCTTCGAATTCGTCTTCGAGTTCGTCTTCGAGTTCGTCGTCAACAATAGTGCCCGCACGCACTCGTGAGAGTAAGACCTACATACGTACAGACCCTCGCCAGATGTATGGAAGAACTCCTTGGGGAAACCAAACCGTTCATTTTGTTGATGAAACGTACGGCCTTAATCGCGACAGACCTACGCACCTCATGCAACACTATTGGCCGCCTCGTAACATACCCCATGAGATGGATCCTGCTACATATAGCGACATCACGCTGGGAATGTCTCTTCTTTCCCAAGGCGAGGAATGCAAAGGAGTTGTCAACATGGAAGCCGTTTGCCTACTCAGGGTCACGGAACGCACAAAGTCACGTCTTCTTCACGATCAGCCCTCGCAAAGACTTAAGAAGGAGGACGTGGAGAATATTCTGAACCAACCGAAAGGCGCACCCACGATGAAGAAATTCTTGGAAACCAACATGAATGCCACCATCCTTCACTTGGGCCCGGCACATGGACGAAGCACGGCACAACTTGTGTGTACGGCCCTCGTCGGCCGCCAAGTGGAGCCGTGGACTACTTCCATATATTAATTTTTTTTTTTTTTTTTAGTATAGCATAGTTTTGTGTTTTCTATTTTAGTTTCGTAGAGTATAGTACAGTATAGTATAGTATAGTTTAGTTTATTGGAGTCCAGTACGGGTCAGTTTAGTATGTATAGTATAGTAAAGTATAGTAAAGTATAGTATATCCTATCCTATCCTATCCTATCCTATCCTTTCCTATCCTATCTTTTCCTTTCCCATCCTGTCCTATCATGTCCTATCCTATCCTATCCTATCCTATCCTATCCTTTCCTATCCTATCCTATCCTATCCTTTCCTATCCTTTCCTATCCTATCCTATCTTATCCTATCCTATCTTATCCTATCCTGTCCTATCCTCTGTCCTATCCTTTCCTATCCTATCCTATCCTATCCTATCCTTTCCTATCCTATCCTATCCTATCATATCCTTCCCCGGCTATCCTATCCTATCCTAATATCTACCCTATCCTATCCTTTCCTATCCTATCCTACCCTATCCTTCTCTACCCTATCCTATCCTACCCTATCCTATCTTATCCTATCCTATCCTATCCTGCCCTATCCTATCCTTTCCTATCCTATCCTTTCCTATCCTATCCTTTCCTTTCATATCCTTTTCTATCCTATCCTTTTCTATCCTATCCTTTTCTATACTATCCTCCTCTATCCTATCCCTTCCCATCCTATCCATCCTATCCTATCCTATCCTTTCCTTTCCTATCCTATCCTATCCTATCCGATCCTATCCTATCCTATCCTATCCTACCCTATTCTATCCTACCCTGCCCT
Source organism: Paulinella micropora (assembly GCA_019918135.1). Taxonomy (NCBI): domain Eukaryota; phylum Cercozoa; class Imbricatea; order Euglyphida; family Paulinellidae; genus Paulinella; species Paulinella micropora. Next base: position 28,984 of record WBZZ01001404.1, read on the forward strand.
ATCCTATCTTATCCTATCCTATCCTATCCTATCCTACTCTTTCCTATTCTTTCCTATCCTACCCTATCCTATACTATCCTATCCTATCCTATCCTATCCTTTCCTATTCTATCCTTTCCTCCTATCCTATCCTATCCTATCCCATCCCATCCTATCCTTTCCTTTCCTATCCTATCCTACCCTACCCTATCCTATCCTATCCTATCCTATCATATCCTTCCCTTTCCTATCCTATCCTATCCCATCCTATCCTATCCTATCCTTTCCTATCCTTTCCTATCCTTTCCTATCCTATCTCATCCTATCCTATCCTGTCCTGTCCGGTCCTGTCATGTCCCGTCCTGCCCTGTCCTGTCCTGACCTGTCCTGTCCTGTCCTGTCCTGACCTGTCTTGTCGTATCCTATCCTATCATATCCTATCCTTTCCTACCCCGTCCTATCCTAGCCTAACCTAACCTATCCTAGCCTATCCTAGCCTATCCTTTCCTATCCTAGCCCTTCCTAGCCGATCCTAGCCGATCCTAGCCTATCCTAGCATATCCTGTCCTACCCTATCCTATCCTATCCTATCCTTTCCTACCCTATCCTATCCTTTCCTATTCCATTCTGTCTTATCCTATCCTCTCCTATCCTCTCCTATCCTATCCTATCCTATTCTATCCTATCCTATCCTATCCTATCCTAGCCCAGCCTAGCCTATCCTAATAATAGTATCCTATCCCATCCTATCCTATCCTATCTTATCCTATGTTATCCGATCCTATCCTATCCTATCCTATCCTATCCTTTCCTTTCCTTTCCTTCGCTTTCCTATTCTATCCTACCATATCCTATCCTATCCTATCCTATTCGATTCTATCCTATCCTCTCCTAGCCTATCCTATCCTATCCTATCCTATCCTACCCTTTCCTATCCTATCCTAATAACTATCCTTTCCTATCCTATCCTATCCTATTCTATCCTATCCTAATAACTATCCTATCCTATCCGATCCTATCCTATCCTTTCCTATCCTACCCTATCCTATCCTTTCCTTTCCTATCCTATCCTATCCTATCCTTTCCTATCCTTTCCTATCCTTTCCTATCCTATCCTTTCCTATCCTATCCTATCCTATCCTAATATCCTATCCTATCCTATCCTACCATCAAACGAGGTGGGGGGGGGGCTCTCTTGATCCAAGGCACCCCCACACATATTGGCCTGATGGCCCGCTTAAGAAGTACCCTCTGGACTAAAAGGAGGAGAGACCCCCCATCTGATACCCCCCCCCCAAACAAAAATGGGGGGGGGGGAAGGGGCTCGGGAAGCACTCTCGTTACTACCGGTCCAGGGGCAATCCTTCCCACGGGACGGCCCGACGGGCCTGAATAAGAAGCACTCCTCTGGCAACGATGAGTTTCCCCCTGCCACTCCCACAACCCCTTCTCATGCCTCGTTCTCTACCCTTACATCCTATCCTATCCTATCCTACCCTATCCTATCCTATCCTACCCTATCCTATCCTACCCTATCCTATCCTTTCCTATCCGATCCTATCCTATCCCATCACATCCTATCCTATCATATCCTATCCCTTCCTATCCCTTCCTATCCTATCCTTTCCTATCCTTTCCTATCCTTTCCTTTCCTATCTTATCCTATCTTATCATTTCCTTTCCTACCCTATCCTATCTTATCCGTTCCTATCCGTTCCTATCCTATCCTCTCCTATCCTATCCTCTCCTATCCTTTCCTTCCCTATCCTATCCTAACCTTTCCTAACCTTTCCTATCCTATCCTATCCTATCCTATCCTATTCTATTCTACCCTACCCTATCCTATCCTATCCTATCCTATACTATACTATCCTTTCCTATCCTTTCCTATCCTTTCCTTTAATTTCCTTTCCTATCCTATCCTATCCTATCCTATCCTATCCTTTCCTTTTCTATCCTATCCTATCATTTCCTATTCTGTCCTTTCCTATCCTATCCTATCCTATCCTTTCCTATCCTATCCTATCCTATCCTACCCTATTCTACCCTATCCTATCCTATCCTATCCTATCCTACCCTTTCCTGGTCCTATCCTTTTCAATCCTATCTTACCCTTTCCTTTCCTATCCTATCCTATCCTTCCCTTTCCTTTCCTGTCGTATCCTATCCTTTCCTATCCTTTCCTATCCTTTCCTACCCTATCTACCCTATCCTATTCCATCCTATCCTATCCTATCCTTTCCCATTCCATCCCATCCCTTCCCTTCCCATCCTATGATATCCTATCCTATCCTATCATATCTTATCCTGTCTTATCCTAGCCTATCCTATCATATCGTCTCCTATTCTTTCCTATCCTATCCTATCGTACCCTATCCTATCCTATCCTATCCTCCTAGCCTATCCTATCCTATCCTAATACTATCATATCCTACCCTATCCTATCCTATCATACCCTTTCCTATCCTATCCTTTCCTTCCCTTTCCTTTTCTTTCCTTCCCTTTCCTATCCCATCCCATCCTCTCCTATCCTTTCCTAGCCTATCATATCCTATCTTATCTTATCCTATCCTATCCTATCCTATCCTATCCATTCCTATCCTATCCTGTCCTATCCTATCCTATCCTATCCTATCTTTCCTATCCTATCCTATCCTATCCTATCCTATCCTACCCTGCCATATCCTTCCCTATCCTACCCTATCCTATCCTATCCTTTCCTATCCTATCCTACCCTATCCTTTCCTACCCTATCCTATCCTATCCTATCCTATCCTACCCTATCCTATCCTATCCTATCCTTTCCTATCCTATCCCATCCCATCCCATCCCATCCCATTCCATCTCATCCCATCCCTTCCTATGATATCCTATCCTATCCTATTCTGTCCTATTCTATCCTGTCCTTTCCTACCCTATCCTATCCTACCCTACCCTATCCTATCCTACCCTATCCTATCCTATCCTTTCCTCTCCTCTCCTGTCCTTTCCTATCCTATCCTATCCTATCCTATCCCATCCTATCCTATCCTATCCTTTCCTATCCTTTCCTATCCTATCCTATCCTACCCTATCTTACCCTATCCTATCCTATCATATCCTGTCTTGTCCTATCCTGCCTTGTCCTGGCCTGTCCTGACCTGCCCTGTCCTATCCTATCCTATCCTATCCTTTCCTTTCCTATCCTCTCCTATCCTCTCCTATCCTCTCCTATCCTATCCTATCCTACCCCATCCTATCCTATCCTCTCCTATCCTACCTTACCCTACTCTATCTTATCCTAACCTATCCTATCCTATCCTATCCCATCCTATCCTATCCCATCCTATCCTATCCTATACTATCCTATTCCTATCCTATCCTTTCCTATCCTATCCTATCCTATCTTATCCTATCCTATCTCATCCTATCCTATCCTTTCCTATCCTACCCTATCCTATCCTACCCTATCCTAGCCTTTCCTACACTTTCCTGTCCCATCCTTTCATATCCTATCCTATCCTATCCTATCCTATCCTATCTTATCCTATCCTTTCCTTTCCTATCCTACCGTACCATATCCTATCCTAGTCTATCCTATCCTAGCCTATCCTAGCCTATCCTAGCCTATCCCTTCTTTTCCTTTCCTTTCCTTTCCTTCCCTTTCCTATCCTATCCTACCCTATCCTACCCTACCCTACCCTACCCTATCCTTTCCTATCCTTTCCTATCCTTTCCTATCCTATCCTATCCTATCCTTTCCTATCCTTTCCTATCCTTTCCTATCCTATCCTATCCTATCCTATCCTAACCTACCCTACCCCACCCTTCCCCTACCCTACCCTACCCTATCCTATCCTACCCTATCCTATCTTGCTATTGCCTATCCTTTCCTATCCTATCTTATCCTATCCTATACTATCCTATACTATCCTATACTATCCTATCCTATCCTATCCTATCCTATCCCTATCCTATCCTATCCTATCCCTATCCCTATCCTATCCTATCCTATCCTACCCTATCCTATCCTCTCCTCTCCTATCCTCTCCTATCCTCTCCTATCCTCTCCTATCCTATCCTGTCCTATCGTATCCTATCCTATCCTATCTTATCCTGTCCTATCCTGTCCTATCCTATCCTATCCTATCCTATCGTATCCTTTCTTATCCTACCCCACCCTACCCTATCCTATCCTTTCCTTTCCTATCCTATCCTAACCTATCTTAGCCTAGCCCAGCCTATCCTATCCTATCCTAAATTTTTTCCCATCCTATCCTATCCTATCCTATCCTATCTTATAGTATATTATCCTATCCTGACTCCTGTCCTGTCCTGTCCTGTCCTGTCCTATCCTGTCCGGACCGGTCCGGACCGGTCCGGACCGGTCCGATCCGATCCTATCCGATCCTATCCGATCCTATCCGATCCTATCCGATCCTACCTGTTCCTATCCTATCTTTTCCTATCCTTGCCTATCATTTCCTATCCTATCTTACCCTATCCTATCCTACCCTATCCTATCCTATCCTATCCTACCCTATCCTTTCCTATCCTATCCTACCCTATCCTATTCTAGCCTTTCCTAGCCTATCCTAGCCCATCGTGGCCTATCCTAGCGTATCCTATCCCATCCTATAATTTCATATTATGTCCTATGTTACCCTACCTCTTATCCTATCGTATCCTATCCTACCCTTTCCTATCCTATCCCATCCTAGCCTATCCTATCCTATCCTATCCTGCCCTATCCTATCCATTCCTTTCCTATCCTATCCTACCCTATCCTACCCTACCCTACCCTACCCTACCCTATCCTACCCTACCTTACCCTATCCTATCATACTATGCTATACTATACTATACTGTACGTAGGATAGGATAGGATAGGATAGGAAAGGATAGGATGGGATCGGATAGTATAGTATAGTAGAGTAGAGTATAGTATAGTATAGTGTAGTATAGTACAAGAGTACTTACAAGGCAGTATAGTAGAGGATATGATAGTATTGTATAGTCTAGTATAGTATAGATTTGGATAGAATAGTATATTATTGTATAGTACAGTATGGTGGATAGTTTAGTTTAGTCCAGTATAGTATTTTTCAGTGTAGGATAGTATAGTTTACTATAGTATAGTGTAGTATAACACAGCTTAGCATAGCATAGCTTAGCATAGCATAGCATAGTATATTTTTTGTACAGTTTAGCTTACTATAGTATAGCATAGAATAGTAGAGTTTAGTTTTAGCATTGTTTAGTATAGTATTATATAGTACAGTAGAGTAGAGTATAGTTTATTTTGGCATAGTACGGTATAGCTTTAGTATAGTCGTGTATAGTATATTATAGTACTGCATAGTAGAGTTTAGTATAGTATAGTTTATCAGTGCTTAGTCTAGTTTAGTATAGTATAGTATAGTATAGTATAGTATAGTATAGTATAGTATAGTATAGTATAGTATAGTTTTGTATAGTAGTATAGTATAGTATAGTATAGTATAGTATAGTACAGTATAGTATAGCATGGTTTAGGATAGTATTGTATAATATAGTATAGTAGAGTTTATTATAGTATAGTATAGCAAGGTTTAGTATAGTATAGTATAGTATAGTACAGTATAGTATAGTAGAGTATAGTTTAGTTTAGTATAGTTTAGTATAGTTTAGTATAGTATAGCATAGTATAGCTTAGTATAGGATAGTACAGTATATTATAGGATAGCATGGTATAGTAGAGTACAGGATAGGATAGGAAAGTATAGTATTGTCCAGTATAGTTCAGATATTATAGTATAGTCTAGTATAGTATAGTGGAGCACGGTGCTGTATATTTTTAGCATAGTATAGTACAGAATAAGGTGTTTATTATTATTATTATTTTATTATTGTACAGTCTATTATAGCATAGTATAAAATAGTATAGTATAGTACAGTGTAGTACAATACAGGATTATAATCGTAAAGGTTGGTTTAGTATAGTTCTGTACAGTATAGGATGGGCTTTCTTTGAGTCTGTGGAAGGTGGGACATTGGTTGGTCGTGCTGTGCTCTTTTGCCTGGTTGGGATTGGGTTCGGGGCGTAGTAGGGGAGAGGGGGGGATCTGTCTCACAAAGTTTCTTTCCTTCCTTGTCTAGTAGTCTGAAGTGACTGCGGTCCTGCTTAAGGCAGTCTCGTCACACGCTCCCCGCCTCCCCATCTTCACTCGCTTCACACTTTGCCCCCACCGCCCAACCTCAACGCGGATTGACGATCCGCGCCGCAGCAAGCTTCACACAAGTGTACAGGATCCTCTAGGCTACCCGTGACGGCAGAGTGGTCAAGTGAGCCAGGACAGCCAGCAACCGCATTAGTCTTTGACTGTGCGGCCGCGCGGAGTCCAGGCAGCCGTGTACGCTCTGTTCCAGTCCTGCCTGAGGGAACATTGTCTTGTTCACTGCCGAACACTGTCCTATAGGCACTGCACATCTAAGGGTCTAGAGCCTAGTGCCAGGGACGACAGTGACCGCACCCGACTGTGTTGGTGTGGTCGCTGGCCGGATCAGGCGCAGGTTTTCTAACTCTAGGTGGCCCGTCCGCCTAAGGAACAATCACAGTGTCCGGTTCCCCCGCGCACTTCCCCCGCTGGTTTCTTCAACCAGGCGTGGATCCGGGAAGCGCCATGCATCCCGACACAGCTCTGCCAGCTCAGTGCCTTTGGAAGTGAGGGCTTGTTGAGTCAGGGACGCCAGTGACCGTAGCCTGTGTGTAGGGCGCGGCCGCTGGACGGATCAGGCACACTTTCCCTATCTTTCTTTGGTTACCGACAGGCGAGCGACAAAAGTGTCAGGCACTCTGGTAGGCCCGTCCTCTACGAGCCTCTGCCAGATCCAGTGAAGCTTAGTGACATCTAACACAGTCCCGCCAGCAACGGGCTTTGGTGGTGGCAGGCCCGTCGAGTCAGGGTAGGTAGGGACCGTTACCCGTGTGTGTGGTACGGCCGCTTACCGCCTCAGGCACGCTTCCCTGTTTCCACCCATCGCACCGACCGGCGCGCGACCCACGTGTCCGACACTCCTGCCGGAGTTGATTACTCCTCGCGATGCCCCCAGGCAACACACGCAAGGCTCCCCGTCGCCGGCGGTCTGGACAGACTGGTCCCGCGGGACCTAGCACCGCAAGCGCAACAAGGCAGTCTAGTAAGGACCTGGCTCCGCCGCCTCTCCCAGTGTGGCCCATGGGAGCTTTCTTATCCGCCCTGGCAAGCCTGCTCCAACCGCTACTCAATTCGTTCCAGAAGACCTCGAATGGGTATCTGGGAGGGCACATCCTGGCTAAAGCGGGGCGCGCCCTCAACCGCGCAGCCAACGACCAACTGCCCACGAAACCAGTAGCGTCGCAAGGCCTAGCACTGCTTTATCGCCACCTGATCGCTCTGGATCCGTCGTTCCAGAACCCCTCCCTGGAATCTCAAGCTGTGCTGCTAGGGAGCCACTTTCGCATCCAGGTTCCTCCGGCTGCGCGAATCCAGGCCCGTACGAATGATCCGAACCGAGCACTACGGAGCATCCTCCGCGATCTGTGCACCAGTCCGCCAGCTTTGTCTGGATACCGACCGCCAGCGGAAGAGGTGTGGCTTCGGGAGCCCGAGGAACGAGGGATCTCTGCATGCAAGGACCTTCAGATCAGATGGAAACGAGAGCATGTCTGCGCCACCTGCCACTGGTATCATGTCTCTACTAGCATCAGTAGCCCACTATTGGAGGTCACGGCCCCCCCGGATTCCATGGACGAGAAGACCACCCCTATGACGTCACCTACAATTCGGCTTGAATCCCTCATTGAAGCTTTGGTCCGGCCGTGCGCGCGTACGCTACCTGGATCTACTAATCTCCAGTGCCACTGCTCCCAGGCACGAGACAGTGTTATTCCCTCCCGAGCGACTCTGGAATCCCCACCTCCGCCTTTCCTATTCTTCATCATCAACCGCACGGAGACTCCTCGGGGCCCTGGGAAATCTCCACGCCTAAATGCCGCTCCGATACTAGCTCCTTTCTCCTTGATGATGTCTTCTTTCTTCCCTGCCTGTTACGGAACGGAGACGACTGGACGCTACACTCGGACCCGGGGCATCACTTTCCATCCGGAAGAAGCTGACAGCGAGCGGAGTTACCGCGCTTTCGGGTGTGCAGACGCGACGTTCACACGGGCTTTCATGGAGTATGCAGGGGAGCGCCGGCATCCATCGTACATGGATCATCGACACACTCACCTCCGCATTGGCCCGTTCCCTGGTAAGATCCTGGACTTAGGTGCATCTTTAGCCATCGTTCTATATCAGCGGTCTGACACGATCCACTGCAAGGCTCGAGATTTTTCCACCTTGGCCACTCCGAAGCCACCTCCATCGCTGGACATTTACACTGTACTCGACAGGGAGCCACCCCTCCCATCCCGATCTGTGTCCCCCCCTGCCCCTCGCTTTATCACATCTGGACCGAAGGGCGGCTGATCCCACTCCAACCGCCTAGCCTCACCGTTAGAGGTGGGACCGACTCACCCCGGATAAGACAGTGGAAGCGTCTCTCCCTCAGCGTTCGCAAGCACATCCCTACGTCCCAGTCTCACTTTCCGTCCTGTATTTTGGTCGCCGCCTCGGACGAACCTGACATCATGGGCTACTCCTATGGCAAGAGGTTCATTAAGCCTGAATTCAGCAACACGGCTATTTCAGCGGATTTCCCCTTTCCTTCTGGGAGTGGCTTAGGCGCACCTTCAATAGCCACTTCAACGCTGCGCTCATCTACACCTTACCATGGGGCACCTATGCGGAGACGGATGCGCCTTGGTATCTTTCGCAAGACTGCAGTCCGGGTGTGCCGAGTGACTTTTTTGTGGAGGCCCTTTTAGAAGACACACCCAACCACTTCACTATCTCCATCCCTTTCACTCACCTCCAGGGATCCCCACCTGCTCCTCCTGCCCCCTCTACTGCCCTGCCCCCCGTCTCCGGAGGAGATACACGGTTCTTCTTATGCCACAGGCTCTCTGTGCGCTGCGTCACTACGTCCCCATCGAATTCCATCAAGGGTTATGGGATACGGTTCATGCTCCTCCCCCGTTGGTCAGATGTCAAGAGCCGTGTTGATCAGAGGTATCTTCGCTGTGCTCTAGAGCATCTGGGAGGGTCCGATGAATTTTTCCCTGGCCGTCTAACGCCGCCGCTTCCTCCTTTCCGACCAGCGCCCCCCCCCCCCCCCCCCCGCGTTGATCACTTCGTCCACCGGACTACGAAAGTGGAGAGGACTGCGTCCCATCTACAAGTTCCAGGTCCGGACGACTGCTAGTTTTTTCACGTAGCCCAATACGATGAACATGCACTTCTCAAGAAGGCCGCCTTCCGAGCTTTCCGGACAATCGCGCTTCTCCCTTCGCCCTGTGGGCAGAAGGACACAGCCCTACGCTCCTCGCTGCGGATGCAAGGCCTGGGATACGGATGTGTCTGGCTGGAGCTACCGGATCGCACGACCCTAGGACTTCCCACTGGTGCTGAGCGAGGACTAGAGATCTGTGCTCTTCTTTCCTCGCAAGCCCCTGGACCTTTACGAACGCCAGTGTGAGTGGGTCGTCTGATCGCCGCCTCCTCCCACCATCGATTCTGATTGTGGACCAGAAGCTGATCTTTACTCTCCTCTATTGGGATCGGCCTATCTCCTCCAAAGGGTGTGTATGGGACGAGAGGTCACTTGACTACCTCAACGCAAGACATAATCTACGTCTTTTCCGCCGCCTCCACGACAACGATGACAGCATGAATCCCACACCAACTTCCCTGCCCGATACGAAACCAGCTCGTGCTCTTCTCCTGCTGGATGTCTACGATGTCCGCCCGTCCAGCTGGCGCGAACCCTTCTCCCACCTGGAACGTGCTCTGCTCACCGGGAGTCTGCGGGGCGCACCTGTGGAGCGAAGATCTGTGGAGTTTAGTATCTTGTTTAAAGATCCTGCATCCTTAGTCACCCCTGCTGACAGCTTCCTCGCTCTCCGGCAGGCACTCAACGCTCTGGGCACTGTCACTCAGCTGACTCCTATTCAGTGCACCGCCCAAGCAAAGGCCCTGGCTCCCAAGAGGAAATTGCCTTGGAGCTGGACGGCCTCATACCTGGTGACCTTTCTCTCACACGCTGTGGCTGCTAGATGCATCAATTCCTTCATTCATGGGGACGGTTGGACGGTTGTTGGCGAGCGCCTTCTGCCCTACGCTCCACCTCCGACCGAGGAGGATGTGATTGAGATGGAAATTGAGGAACGGGAACAAGCTCAAGCCAGACTACGCGCAAAACGCGACCGTGAGCCCATACACCTGCTGCCCACAACGTGCCGTGACTCCCCCGCCCCAGGTGCCATCGAGGTGCTCCTGGCCTGGAAGGAGCTTCAGGAAAGCAAGACAAACGTCCACCGTGAGTTTTCGATCCTAGGCACTCACCCATATAACCACACCTATATTCGGTTTGGCAGGGGCGGAGTTGGGATACACAGCTCAGGACAACTTTCCACGCGAGTATTTCAAGATGTTAACTTCATCCCACGTGGGAATTCCTGGGAGGAAGTGCAAAATAGCCTCCCCCGAAGCCATAGCCTGGCAGGGTTAGCATACAGGTTGGGTCTTACGCCCTTGCTCCCGTTCCAAGCATGGGAGGTGTGGCCGGCGGAGCTTCCTAAATCTGACTCACGACGAAGGACACAGGCGGATCCTCGCCTTGGGGGTCGGACTTGCGACTGTGCGACACTTTGGACCCCTCACGCCCATCCAGGGGGACAAATACAGCCGCCCTCCTTATCCTCTTCCAAGCATGTGTACACCCGACCAGAGTCTCTAGCCACCCAGAGCAGGATCCCCCTGGAGGATGTTATCAAGTCACCTGATGCTCAGCGTCGATATAGTGCATCGTTTCCCTGGGCTGGAACATGTTAGTTGCACGCGCCCGTTGTTCTGAACGCCTCTCCTTCCTGAAGAGCGGTGCCGATGGCCGGCACTGGCTTCGCCCTCTTTCTGACGACGGGTGCCCCGCGCACGCTGGCCCCGTCCCCATCGATGCGAAGACACGCCACCGTCTTTGGAGGCGGGCTCTAGAGAGCGTCTTTACACCTGTGGAACTAGTCAACGACCCCCCCCCCCCCCCCCCCCCGCCACCTATACGGGAGCGGTTCAGGAATCGACGGAACAAGGAGCCTACTCTAGTCCCCCATGCCCAGCCTTCTCCGAACACACTACCTAGCATCTGTCCGATCTGGGCCAATGAGAGTAATCCCGATGAAGGCTTTGAGGTGTCGACAGGGGTAGTTGGAAAGGTAGGAAGCGGTGGATGGCTCCATACCGACGTGCTCCACTGGTACATCCGAGGATTAGAAGCTCAAGCCCGAGCCAATCGATGTCTCCTCATTGAACCCGATCTATCCTGAAAACTCCGTATCAACGAGGAGTCCCGGGACACTCTCCACACTGCTATGAAGGCGTCTTCATCCCTCTTAACATTAGCGAACGCCACTGGGCACTTCTGGTGATTTCTACAACGTTGCAACGTCGAGGTCCCGGTGCCCCGGTTGGGCCTGGTCCCCGAGCTATTAAAGTTTGGATCAAAGGATCTTCCGCTCGCCCTGTTTTTGGGCTCCCTGCCCACCTGCACAGCGGCGAGCCAAGATTTCGACCTCCAGCAAATCCTCAAGATATGGGCCCGGAACCTTCATCGGGTGGCCTTCCTCGCTACGGCCCGGCCGCCAGGATACATCCACTCCTCTGTACTGGTCCAGGCGGGGGGGGGGGGGAGGATTGTGGCCTGCACACGCTCTTCCACCTACGACGAGGAGCTCTGCATCCATCATGTCTCTCTACCGACGAGACCCTGTCTCCGGAGAAGATGCCAGACTGCGCAGACTATTCGAGCAGAAATCGACCATAGCAGAAGCCTACATTCTAATGACGCAGATCAGCCTGCCGAGCTCACACGGATGGTAAAACGTGACCATGGGGAATGGCGCATGCAGGTATCTAGTCGTCGCGCCGTTACACCTGTGAATAGCGCTGACTTTTCGTCTGGTGAATCGGGCACAGGAACCTACCTTATGGACTTTTCTGATCCCCTCGCAGATGAATGTTACGATCCTCCACCCGATTGGTCGACCGAATCTCGCTCTGATGCGGATCCACACTCCGGCGCGGAAGGGAGGGACCGAATGAGCTCCAGAGCAGTTCCCCACAAGCGACGCCTCTGGGAGCTGGTCAACCCTTCTACCTATCGGGACGTTCACCTCAACAAGGAACGTCGCTTACGCGATAATCGCGAGCTTGAGGACCGGAACAACCAGGTGACCCGTTCGTTCGCCCACCTCCTGCGCAACACGAGGATATCCATGGTAGCCATCCTTCGACGCCGCCTGTTCCTTCGGCTTTCTCGGCATACCCGGCTTACCCGGGCCGCCCTGTTCTCTGCCGCATTTGAGGCCGGATCCTGGAGTCCTCCTAGTTCTGACGACGAGGACATCGACACGTTGTCCTTTCGCCTCCACATGGACAACACTCTACAGGACCGAACAGAAGGGGAAGAGCCACCTAGGAGACACTTATTCTCCGCCCCTCCCTGTGCTCGGGTGCTACCTACGACGTCTATCACCCTCGGAGGGCAAGAAATCGTTATTGTTTCCTCCCTATCGCCTTTTCGGACGGAACCTGTCCCCTTGGAAGCGTCGCCCCCGACACAAGCAGCTCGGGATGAGCCCCCCCATCAGGGACCCACCGAGCAAGAGGTCTCTGGATCCGTGTCTCCGAGGGAACCGACTTCGGTTTCGTGCGCAAAGGATGAAGCCTGCTCTACTCAGAGGGAGTCTCAAAGCTATACATTCCAGAAGGACTCTCCCCCCCCCCCCCCCTGACGCCGGCGGACGGGAACCTGCATCAACACGGGGGAAGCGAGCCCTTTAGCGATCAGCGCACGCCGACGGCGGAAGAACCTTCCCAGACACCGGTGATTCCAGTCGCTGCCTCTCAGGCCCTGCCCCCGCTGGACTGTTCAGTCTCAGACGAGCAGATTCTAGCAGAGTACGACGCACTTTCCCCAGCATCACGGTCGGCGCCGGCAGTGCGCTTAAGGGATATCATGTCGGAAGAGGAGATACAGGGATTGTCTCTCGGGGAGGACGAGCTGGAGAGGCTTCCGGACCCCTCAACTTCCTCGGTTAGTACGGAGTTGGAGCTGGAGACTGCTGCTACTATCTCCGGAGGGACCCCCCCCTCTGATTGCACTGCCACACTCTGTCCCGGCTCTGCGGATCCTGGACCCCCCCTTCTCGCCTTGCCTCATGAGTCTCTCTCCATCCCCCCCGACCGCGTACACCTTCTAACGGGACCGATCCCACCTCTGCGGACGCTCCCCCACCCCCTTGCACTCTACCAGCCGCTCCGAGTCTTGCCCCTTGATCGCGGTCTCAACATTTTCCCCTACTGCGTACACGTTAACTGGTATCGCGTCCACTCTCCATGACCTTTCCACCAACTCCGGGTCGGGTCCTGGGGTCGTCCACGTGATCCCTGGTACCCGGGCACAGAGCGGTCGTGTTTCCAGGAGCTCCTCTCGTTCCGCCCCTCCCTGCCCTCCAGCTCTTCAGTCTTCCCCGCACGGCGATGAACCCCCTTGTCCGGGGAACGACGAAGGCCAAGAGACCCATCAGAAGCCTGACCCCATCCCTCTCTCTACCGGTATTTCTGATCAACCGCAGAAGGGTATCACGGAGATTCGGAAAGGCTCCAGGGACGCTTCCCCCCGCCCTCCTCTTCGGGAGAGCTGCCCCAACCGCACAGCCAGCAGACCCTCGCTGGATCACCGGTCCAGGTCATCCAGACGACGCCACCATTCGTCCCCACGACCGGTATCTCGCGCCAACGACACACGTCCTAGCCCGCGCAGACACAAGGACTCCGGGCGATCCAGTCGGACGCTTCCCATACCACGCTTGTCAGACGCAAACCGCAGCCGAAGCGGACGCGCTAGTCATCGATCCCGTAACAAGGTTGAAGACCACGGAAGTGGCAGACGGAGCAGGTCACGAGATCAGGCTTCCAGGAGGCTGAGCGGCCCGGTAGGGGCCGGGATCACACCCCTGACACCTCGATGCAGCCTCGCAGAGGGAAAAGAAGGGCCCGCTCGCTGAGTCGGGACCCATCTCTCCCCCCCCTGAGAAAGAAGAAAGGAGCAGGAGACCGCGATCCCGATCCCCCCCGCGGGGAACTCACCGTACGCGGGCAGGGTCGGGCTCGCCGACGCAGCGTTTACACCACGAGGACGGCTACCGATCAAGAGAGGAGACCCGTCCCCGCCCCCACGTGTCGGACCACTCCGGATGGAAAAAATTGATACCCTCTCCGCATCTCCCCCGTCGTGATCACCGTCCCCCCTCCCCTGCTGCTCCTGGCCGCCACCGAGGCGCCAGCAGGGATCGCTCCTCGTCTTCCTCCTCTTCCACCTCCTCGTCTTCTTCTTCCCCGTCGTCTCCATCACCGGCTAAGGCCCCTTTTTCTGCCTCGTCCTCAGCCCTAGCCAAGGCAGCCCCTCAGCTGTCACCATCGCTCTCATCGCCGCCCGTCGGCACTTTCCCTGCTCCTTCCGCCCCCTCGAAGGGCCTTCCTTCTCCCCCTCCGTCGGACGGTCCACCCGCCCAAGCTTCGTCGGGGCGCTCACTGGGTTGGCGACACCGACGCCCCTCACGAGTCCCGCCCAACAGGCACATGAAGCACCTCTACAATACGCCAGTCGGCAGGATATCTCCTCGAGTAATCCGGCCCCTGGCAGCCAACATGACCCTAGACCACCATCTACGCCTAAGATTGTCTTTCATAGCCCGATGACGCGAGTTGCACTGATGGCCACGGTGGACCTTCCCACCCTAATGTCCACTAGTTGCCAACTGGGACCTGACCTCATCCAAGTCATCGGTATGGGTATCCTCGGCAGGTTCTCCTCCTCCCCGGATTGGCTGAACGAGTCTCCCTCTCTGCCCCCCCCCCCCCCCCCGCAGAGACGCACTCCAGCGCATTATCAGCTACGTCACGTCTGGTAGCACATGGTCCTCCCTCTCCGAGACCCGCCGACAGAGCCTCTGTCAGGATTTTAAGGAGGGGTGGCTTACCATTTTAGGTCTCCTGCCCAGCTGCGTCATCCTTCAAACGAAGGCGTGGAACTCCAAGGCCGCATGGATGCCAATCTCAGGAAAAGGAAGCAGCGTGAACACGACCGCCGCCGCCGTAAGCGTAGGCGCCCAAATCGCGCCGCTTCGATCTTGCCCCTGGCTTATACGGACTCTGCCGCTGCGAGTAAGGCCCCCCCCCCCCCCCCCCCGCCGCAGGGGTGTCACCGACCCCACCCACTTCGATCCCCGGTGCTCAGGCCCAGGCTACAGAAGGATCACCCGCAAATGTGCGTCGGGATACGCTACAGAAGGCTAGGCCGTCTCCCTCACCCGAAGGTTCATCTACCTGCCCATCACAACAACGCCTGAACGGACAGGACCGCCCCGGATCTCTGCCGGCCCCAGTCGAAGCCCCGGTATCTCTGGATAGGATGCGGGAAGAGGTGGAGCCGCGCAGAGCACGAACTTCCTCGGCAACCCCTGCACAGGAACGTAAGGTGCCTAACAACCCCTCTCCCTCCTCGCCGTCCCCGGAAAAAATCGAGGTGTTCCGTTTTCCATCTCAAGCCCAGGGATCCCTTCGCCCTCGCGCGAAGAACACAGCTGGAGGATGGTACTTCGATCGGCAGGACCTCCAAGCAATGCGGCGGGAACGGCAACTGGCTCACCAGCTGCAGGGGATCCTTTCCGGACAGGAGGACGCGATGGCTGGTTTCTACGAGAGTGATCCCGCCACCGTTCGCCCGTCGCTTCGGGAAAAGAGGACCTGGCGATACTCCCGCATCGCCCACACGCCCTGGTCTCAGCCCGGACAGTAAGTTGGCTATTAAAGATCAGGACGAGTATTCCGAGGTTGGCATTATCACCAAGGGAAAGGGCCGGCCGGTCGGCACCCTCAAAGCCCTTGCGGTACCGCCTCCTCTCCCTTACAGGGGTATTAAGAACCCGGATAACCGGTACTGTTTTCTAATAAGCGCGGTCCAACTACTTTCCTCCTTCCCCAAACTCTACACCTTCCTCCGGAACTGGGCTTTGGCGCGCTTCCCCAGGACCATGATTGGGCCCCTGATGACGGCTATCGGGGCCATCATAAATACTATGGCTGATCTCCGACCCCCGGTGGGGGACACCGTGCACGAACTTAGACCACTGTCCTGTGCCTGGTTCAACTACCCAGTGGTCCTACAGAACGCTCTCCCTAGCACGGACCCCCAGTATGGAGGAGACACTGGATTGGGAGTCCGGGGCCTACTACTGTTATTCCGAGACGCTGGCATTACCTTCCTCCCGAGGGAGGTTTCGATAGAATCCTGGCTCCCTCACGTAGTTACGACCACTGCTTGCAGTCTCTGCTCCACTGACTCTCAATCTGTTTCATGGGCCCTTCCCCTCTCTCTTTCTCTCCGCGAAGACGATCCTACCCCTTTTCCCGTAGCCGAGCTCCTGGACAGGTGGCGTCTCGCTTGTCCCATCCCTGGCCCTTTCCTCTGTGCTCACTGCGGAGGAAGTCAAGGAGTTCAGAATCGTGCGATCCGTGAGCATGCATAATGTCTTCTGCTTGACATCCATCGCCCCGAGGGGCTACTCAATCTCTGCTCCCTACGGTCCGTTCACCGCAATGTTTCCTTCCTCCCGTCCCTCCTCCTCGATCACCGATGGTCACAAGATGGGAAGGCATGTTCCTACACTCTCCAATGCGTCACGTGCGTCCAGATAGA
Source organism: Paulinella micropora (assembly GCA_019918135.1). Lineage (NCBI taxonomy): Eukaryota > Cercozoa > Imbricatea > Euglyphida > Paulinellidae > Paulinella > Paulinella micropora. The sequence continues at coordinate 45,820 of WBZZ01001404.1, forward strand.
AGGAAATGCGCGGGCTCGGCAACGTCCCCACGCATTCAGCCTTGTTCGGAGCAACTCAGGTGAATGGGTGAAGTGCGATGATTGTTCTTGTCTCGGTCCTTCAGAACAGGACTGCATGCCGGCTGATTGCTTCATATGGAGTGCAGCTACTGTTCAAGCGCTCTGCCTCCTCCCTCCCGGATCCCGGTACAGTCGTGCCTCCTTTCCCTGCCGTTCAGCGCCCGGTCCTAAGCCTGAGCTCTGCCCCCAGGACAAAGCGACAGTACCGACAGCGCATCCGCACTATTATTCGGAACCTACGGAAAATGGCAGAGGACAAGAGGAATGAGCATGCCACCAACGCAGCTTGCTTCCATTCTCGGGCGCTCTCCCTCCTTGGGCAAGGGTTATCCATCGAACGTCGTCTCCGCTCCCGAAACCCTGTCCCCTCCTCCTCTCCTCTTGATTTCTCCACTATCTTCAAGCTATACAAGCGAGGCATACGGGATCATCTTCCCCAGCCACCTGCTAAGTGGTTCAGGAACTTCATGCAGTCTCATGAAGGGTTACGTGGAGGTGCCCAGGCCACACTTGCCTTTGCCTCCCTTCGATACAATTTGGCACGGTTCCAAGGCACCAACGTCCTGTCGCTTTCTGCGCACGTACGAAAGCCACTCCTCACTTTCCCGCCGCAAAAAGTTGACCTTCCGCTGCGCCCCGGGTGTCACAAGGAGCAGTCAACCAGTGGTTATGCCAAATGTTCCTCTTATCCCCCTCCTTCGGAGCCCAACTTCTCCTTCGAGCTAGGAAGCCTTTGGCTGACAGGACAACCAAGGCGATGGAGTCGATAGTCCAGGACGGGAGCCTCATGCTCCTGTCCTCTTGGTTCGCACTTTCCTCCCCCCAGGCGCTTCGGTATGTCCAACGCCGTCGTCCGCGGGTTCTCATTGTTCGGGCGCAGGAAATTAAGGGACGCATCCTGCTTCATCGCATAGCACGCTTTCGCTCCATGGCTGCCGAGGGAGATTTTTCTCCCCGCTTCATGGAGCCGCTTGGCATCTCTCTACCTGCTGTGCATTACAACCGCCTCAAAGCGGTTCTGCTGCACACACTGCTTTATATCGACGTCGGTGCTCGTGATGGTTTCCTAGAGCTCTCCACCCCCATTGATCTCTATTGCCCTGAAGAGTATTTCCAACCCGACTTGGTCCACGCCAGTGCCTCTGCCTGGATCGTTATCAGCGCCATCTTATGGGGTACCCAGGAGGGGGAAAACCCGTTGGATAACCCCGAGGCGAGTGGGATGCCATGGACGGACAGCGATGACGAGGAGCACGCCCTTGCCTCATTGGCCCACCTCAGTCGGAAGGAGCGGCTAGTGGAGTCCATCGAAACCCACCGTTTTGAGGCCCCCCCCTGCAACGATGGATACAGGCCAGGATTGGCATCGCCCGCGCTCGTTTGGAGCACCATTTCTTTCCAAATGACGTCCCTACTGCTCCCCCTCCCTCTTCCCCGCCCGGACGTGGGGAACCTGTCCCGAGTCCACCACCCCTTCCGTCATCGGTGGATGAGTTAATTGAGTCTGGGGCTCCCCCAACAGCTAATCGACCTCTCTCCCCCCCCCCCCCCCCTGTGCCCGGGGGGGAGGGAGGCGGACCCTTTGGGCAACGCAGCACCGGTAGAACCTGGACTTCCCCGCCGTTACTGGTGGAGCCCAAGAGGTGGACACAGGCCCAACACGACAGTTTTCAGCTGAGTGTTGCGGAGAGCCTGCAGGCGGCCCAACCCCCCCAGGCTACATTGAAACAGGCCATCCAAGCTGCAGTAGCTGCCGGACCACAAGTTAGTGAAGCTGCTCTTCCTGCTGCCCCTGTTCCTGCCCCGCCACTTGCTAACCAGATCGCTCAGCCGCTTCCGTCACCGCTCCGTAGGGGGCATCCACGACCTCCCAAGTCTAGGCGGAAGGTTAGGAAGGTTCCCCGCATGGTAACTGCCCTTCAGTCCATCACGAGAGCCCTTCAGAGACTGATCCCGCGAGATCCAGGTTCCCACCTGACCAGGCTCTGGTTAAATATTTGCCATACGTTGCGAATGGAAGGGGAGCTGGTCGGGCACATCCTGGAAGAGCCAAGGTCGGCTGACCCGCTAGACTTATCTTCTCTGCTCCTGACGCGCTGAAAGTTCTAGCCAAGGCCAGACGCAAGATCAACTTTCGTCTTGAGGAAATCAAGCGTGCCAAACGGGAGTCCAAGCGGCCGAATAGGCTCCTCCAAAACCAAGCGTTTGACCGCAACCAGCACAAGTTCCTCCTCCACGTCCAGTCGGATTCGGCCATGGAGACTCCCTCTCCGGAGGCTCTCCGGGAGCACTATGCTGACCTCTACCGCACCCGCGTCTCCAGCTTGGCGGATGAGGAGCGCCGGCTTCACCAAATGTTGGGGCCTGGAGCTACCATCTGGGTCCCACCAGAAGAGGCCAAATACAACCAACGAGAGCTCCTGCTGGGGAGCAATAGGTTCCGAGCGCCGATCCTCAGGCCGGGGGAGAAGATCGACAGGGGGAAGTTCACGGCCCTGAAATTCCGAGGGACCGCGGAGACTGATCCTCTCCTCAACCATTCCCCCAGCGAGACGGAATCTCATATCCAGTCCACCGCCGAGGCTGCGTTACAGGAAGCAGTCATGCGGACGCGCTCCCTCCTTGACGCCTGCACGGCACCAACTCTCCGCCAGTACACAGTCCAGTTCCCGCCTGACGATGACAGCGAACGGAGGCCAAACCGTAATTCCGAGGAGCGCAAGCGGTGGACGGTGGCCAACCTCCCCTTTCAAGACGACTATGTAGCTCCACCCGTCGACCTAGTCCCCAAACTCATGGAATTCCTGGAAGCAGAGGCCTGGGAATACCTGGGGATTCACCTGCCTGCCGGGGCCGACACCCGGGGGCTTATCATCAGACTTCAATCCAACGCCTTCGCTTTGCGGCTCAGTTCTCTCCCTGCCGAATTTAAGGAGCATTTCCTGTGTCTCGCCTGGCCCCGCGGCTTGATCGGCCCGAGGAGTTTTTCCCGGAAACTCTGTCCCCATATGACGCTATCATCGTCCCCGATGGATCTTGCTTTCCCGAACTTGGAAACGCGGCTGGCTTTGGAGCCTTCCTCTTCTACAGTAATGAGATCATCGCTATCTATGGGAACGCTGATAACCCAGCCACTAGTGGGGAACAGGAAGTACTGGCAGTGATGGCCGGTGGCTTCAATTCATCAGAGAGATGGAATGGAAGCCTCGACGTGTACATGTATTCACGGACTACCGGGCCCTCACTGACGCGAACCTGGAAGGAGAGGCCCATGAGCTGTTCAAAAAGCGCGCGAAGCCACCCATCTGGGACGCTATTTTTCGCTTCCACATGCAGACGGCCCCGATTTCCTTCCATCAACAGCAAAGCTTCGAGTGGGCGTTCCGACTTAACGAGTGTGGAGACCGCCTCGCCAAATGGGCTGTCCTGCGGCGGGCGAACCGCCTAAAGAAGATTAGGGATTTGGAGAAGCTTCGTCTGGACCCGCCCCGCGATTCCAACGGCCGTCCCTACCTTATTGAGCCTTTCAAGGAATCCCGTATTCCCGGGGACCGTGTCAAGCAATTTGTCACAATCTACAAGTGCCTCCCCCCACCCCTTTCCCGGGTCCCTCGATCTGGCACGGCGACCGTTCTCCCTGGGAGAGCTGGAGCATGCCATCCAGGCAAAGAAGGGGTCTGCCCCAGGAGAAGATGGGATCCCCCCTGACATCTTCAAATTCCTTTCGCATGACGCGAAGATCAATATGGGAGCTTTCTTCATGAATTGCTGGAATGAGCGACGAATGCCGAAAGATTGGAAGCCGGGATTACTCAGCCAGATTTGGAAAGGTACGGGGACAGGCGCCAACGTGGCCGATTGGCGTGGGATTACAGTATCCAACGCAATCCTTAATCTGTACGAAAAACTTGTCACGTACCGGGTAGAGTCCTTCAAACTCCACACAGGATGCATCCGAAAGACCTCCAAGGCCAACATAACGACAGTGAGCGGATGCGATGAATGGAACATGGTATTACGGTTGATGCTGGCTGATCTACTAGCGGCCCCCAAAATAACGGGCAGGAAAAAGACTTTGATTATCTTTTCCACCGACATACGCAAGGCGTTCGACCGTGCGAAGCTCACATACATCTGCGAAGCATACTCCCATGTGGTTGCGAAGGAGGACGAATTTCCCGAACTGTTTGGGTTCCTCCGCCATCGGTTCAAGGACTCCCCCCTCAAAGTGAAGTTGCCGGACTCTACGGGGAAGCCCATCATTCTGTTCGAAGAAATTCAACGCACCCGGGGTATCCCTCAAGGTGGCTCGCTAAGCCCGGGTGCATATGGGGTACTAGACGAATACCTCACCCGCCTGTGTCCCGATCAACAGTTCATGCCAGAAGGGTATCGTTTCTACGACGGGACGGACAGCGATCGGTCTCAGAACACCTCCGTATACCCCCTGCGCCCCCCTATGACTGCGGATTACAAGTTTGCTGATGATAACTGGGCTGCCATCGGCGGCGACGGCCTCCCTGAGTTATTCATTCCCGAGGCACAGAAAGGCTTCTCCCTCCTTTGCACGCAGCTACGGGCAGCACGTCAGATTTGCGCGGCGGAGAAATGCTCTGTCATCTGCCTGGTAAGTGAAGTTGGAAAAGGTGTCTACGCGGTCCCGATTACCCTCACTGCACCTGGGCACGACCCTTCACGTGGTCCTACTACAATTCGAAACCGCTCGGCTACTGAAGTCTTTCGTTCTCTGGGCCTCCACACTGACGGGAGCAATAACCCGCAGATCGAACGGGACTACGCGATCTCGAGGTTCGTTGCCACAGCCCGAATGGTTCACAGCCTCAACCTATCGCCTGCACGGAAAAGGATAGCTCTCACCAATCTCCTCACCAGCATCCTCGATTTTTCCTTCGGCTGGACCCCCTTTCCCCAAAAGTTGCTCCGGGACCTTGACACAGCCTTCCGGGATCACATCAGGGAGACCCTCCAATTATCTCATCAGGAGCTTCCGAACTCGGTACTCTACGGCCCAATTGGGACGGGTGGGGGTTTCGGTCTCCATCTGTTTCCACTCACTACTCCCTACGAACGTTCACGGTCTTCATCAAATGCCTCCTATCGACCGATCCATATGTCCACTATGCGGTGGATGCTCACCTACGCCTAGCATGGGACTATTACTTCCCCAAGGAGAGAGCGCTTTGTCCTCGTCTTCTCTTTCTTCTCTCGTTGATTAGGTAATTACCCGGTCACTCACGGACCTAACTTAATACCTTTACACTCCGGTTTGCTGAGAGACTCCGTTAGAAGCCACGATGCCAATCGACACTTTAATTCAACTCGCAAGTAGATAGCAGAACTGACAAACTCAAAGGTAATGACGAAACTGAAATAAAGTCCGCACGACTGTAATTATTACACAATGGTTATTGTCCAATCCTGAAATGCCAATATAGTCCGTTACGTCCGTTACCATTGACTATTGACTAGAACTATACGGTCATTCGACTATACGAATAAATTACTTACCAGCCACAAAGCAATTACTAACAGTAAACGTAGTTATCCTACCAACGCTCTCCCTTAGTTCTATGTCAATGTGTAAATTACGATTAATGCCTCTGCGATCAATAACTATTACGATGCGATAAATGGCCATCATTTCAAGTTGTAAAATGAAATGATTGTTGAGTCACAAAACTGAAGAATCGCCATTCTATTCCAGTCCACCTGCTTTTGCTTCTTTGCAGCGGAGGCTAAGGCATCTCGATACGATTAAAACATTAGCAGTAGGTCCTTGAAGTATGACCATATTAGTACGTAAACCGAATTACATCATTGACTCCTCGAGTAAAATATATATGATTAGTTAATTCCGCCATTCCGCCAATATAGAACTACGCGATGTACGGTCGGGTCCGATGGCTCGTGTCCTTTCGCGCTCTTGTCACAATGCGACCGATGGTGGTCTGAACCACGCGCTTCGCATTCGCGCTCGACTTACACTTCGACGGGAACATTGCCTCAACATGCCGCTCAACTACCTGCGCAAGAAACTTCCTGGTTATGCCAGCTTGTGACAAATTGATTGCTTGTTTGTAAGTTTTTCGTTTGAGAATGAGTTGCAGTGTTTGTTTTCGTCTGATGTCTGTGCTTATCTGATGTCTGCGCGACAGATCAGAAAAGAAATCAGCCTTTAGCTATGGACTCCAAATGTATCCCCAACGATAGCTCAATGGAAGAGTAAGTCGGTAATATAACCAAACACAGTCCTCAAAAAGAGAATGATGTCTCGTTATATTATCTCAGTGACGCAAAGACAAAAAGCAGCCCAAAGACCAGGATAAAATTTGCATTTCAGACGTGTCCGGCCAGACGAAATTAGTATAAATAAGTTTTTACCGGATGATTCGGGGGGTGATGTCCACACTATTCTTTCAGTATCCTCCGTCGAAAAACGTTGTTTCCGTGATATATCACTAACTCTTCTTTCGCGATAAGTTGGATCGTTTCAGCTACTACTATTTCTTCTTCTGAGATAAGTTGATCGGGAAGACGACGTTGTTCATCTTGTAAGTCCTGTGTATGCTAATGGTCATTTCTCAGGTTTCACGAATGAGA
>WBZZ01001404.1:60000-62500 GCA_019918135.1 Paulinella micropora
CAGACGAACAAAAACCAAAGTCCAGTCATCCAGGGGGAGATGAAAGTGAGAATGACCGGTCTAAAGGTACCACAGACGCTATAGGAGCCACCCCAGGCCGGATTTTGCTGGCGTGGGGTGGCTTTTCTCGCATTTTGCTGGCGTGGGGTGGCTTTTCTCTCATCTGAAGGCACAAACTATCTGGGAAGTGTAGCATTGCTCTTACTTGTTCGATGCGTGAGAGTTGGCCCAAGGATGCGAAGTAGCCCAACACCAAGTTGTACGTGTCAACCTGTATGCGAGCAGTAGATGGGTAGAAGACAGATACATAGGTGGTTGAATGGATGGATAGATAGATGGATGGATAGATAGACAGATAAATACATAGATAAATAGATAAAGAGAGATAAAGAGAGATGAAGAGAGAGAGGGAGAGAGAGAGAGATAAAGAGAGATGAAGAGATAGAGAGAGAATCAAACAATCAATCAAGCAATCAATCAAGCAATCAAGTAATGTGTGAAGCAATCAATCAAGCGATCAATCAAGTAATCAATGAAGCGATCAATCAAGCAATCAATGAAGCAATCAATCAAGCAAGCAATCAGCAATCAAGCAATCAAGCAATCAAGCAATCAAGCAATCAATCAATCAATCAATCAATCAATCAATCAATCAATCAATCAATCAATCAATCCATCGATCAATCAATCGATCAATCAATCAGCTGAACAATCTATCTATCTATCTATCTATCTATCTATCTATCTATCTATCTATCTATCTATCTATCTATCTATCTGGCCACTTGAGGTGTCACTGACCCTCCCTTGGGCTTGGTTTTTTGAAATGGGTGCCATCTGTCGACAGACAGAGAATTAGGGGATGGTGTGGGTGTGCTGGGCCCGTGGTGGGGTGCCTTATGTGTGCCTAGCAATACGCCTATAGGTCACATGCCGAAATAGCGACGGGAAGAACAATCCTGTTCCCTCAGGGTGCCCTTTCTCGCTTGTTGAGCCCGGAATAAAACCCACAGTGCTCTGTCGGTTTATACTAGAATGTCGAATAGTCTCGAAACTCCATCTGCTTACTGGGTCCTCTGTAATGGAGGTGGGAGCTCGTTCTGCAAGGGGCGCTTTATGGAACGAGCCCTGGCCCCGCCTGGTACTAGGGAGGTCTTGGTATCGCCTGTATCAGTCCCTTCCGTGCAAACATCACGGCTTAGCTGGGCATCGGGTTAATACTTTACCCACAGACTTCCGTGGTTGACGAAATCAGAAGCTCCTTTTTCTGACATTAGTCGATATCTCATCAGTTGATCTCATCACTTACTCCACAGAGTGTACCAAGGCCACTTGAGGTGTCACTGACCCTCCCTTGGGCTTGGTTTTTTGAAATGGGTGCCATCTGTCGACAGACAGAGAATTAGGGGATGGTGTGGGTGTGCTGGGCCCGTGGTGGGGTGCCTTATGTGTGCCTAGCCATACGCCTATAAGTCACATGCCGAAATAGCGACGGGAAGCACAATCCTGTTCCCTCAGGGTGCCCTTTCTCGCTTGTTGAGCCCGGAATAAAACCCACAGTGCTCTGTCGGTTTATACTAGATTGTCGAATAGTCTCGAAACTCCATCTGCTTACTGGGTCCTCTGTAATGGAGGTGGGAGCTCGTTCTGCAAGGGGCGCTTTATGGAACGAGCCCTGGCCCCGCCTGGTACTAGGGAGGTCTTGGTATCGCCTGTATCAGTCCCTTCCGTGCAAACATCACGGCTTAGCTGGGCATCGGGTTAATACTTTACCCACAGACTTCCTTGGTTGACGAAATCAGAAGCTCCTTTTTCTGACATTAGTCGATATCTCATCTATCTATCTATCTATCTATCTATCTATCTATCTATCTATCTATCTATCTATCTATCTATCCATCTATCCATCTATCCATCCAGCCATCCATCCATTCTTGGACCCGTGGGCTGAAGCCCCCCGCTTCCATCTCGCTTAGATACTGCAGCATCCGATTCATATCTCCTGCACACAGATTGATACAGCTTCTTAAGATATCACATTCATACTGGGGAAAATGACTTGGTTGCAGCTTCCTTAGAACGTGTCTACCTAGCTTGGCTCTACCTCTCTGCTTATTTATTTTATTCTATTTATTTATTTATCTATTTATTTATCTATTTATTTTATTATTATTGTTATTATTATTATTATTATTATCATTATTACTACTAATATTGGACACCGTGATAGCCCAGTGGTCAAGTTCTACCATCTGGGCCCTGTCGCCAGTTCGATTCCCGTCGGTGCCACCAGTATTTTCATTGAACATACCGATCCGTCTGGACCAGTATTTTCATTGAACATACCGGCCCGTCTGGAAGTGTTGGAACTGCCCTTGCGGGGGTGTCATTAGAGCTTATCGTCAATTCTTCGTACTCCCCTCACGGGTGAGACGATGGAGGCGCATGTGCAGAAATGCATCAGCCATTGACAGAGAAGCACTATTACTACTAATATTAC
>WBZZ01001404.1:70000-72500 GCA_019918135.1 Paulinella micropora
TGTCAGTCTCTCGCCTGATGATCGGGGCCACCGATGGAGCTCCTGAGGGCAAGACTGCACTAAGCCGAGGTTATTCCGCAGTCCCAGCAACCTCTTGCAAGACGTCACCGAATGTGCAAGTGCATACACCAAGCGCGGTTGCTAGAGCTGCCTCGAAACCCCACCCATAACATCTGGTGTCTGCTGGGTCCTGGGCTATCAACCAGCATATGCGGAGTTTAAGATCTTTTACGCGCGCAACGACCCTCCTCCCCAGCATCTACCACCAAAGGGTTATGAGTTGGCGTCACAGTTTGACGCAATAATAATAATAATAATAATAATAATAATAATAATAATAATAATAATAATAATAGTGCTTCTCTGTCAATGGCTGATGCATTTCTGCACATGCGCCTCCATCGTCTCACCCGTGAGGGGAGTACGAAGAATTGACGATAAGCTCTAATGACACCCCCACAAGGGCAGTTCCAACACTTCCAGACGGGCCGGTATGTTCAATGAAAATACTGGTCCAGATGGATCGGTATGTTCAATGAAAATACTGGTGGCATCGACGGGAATCGAACTGGCGACAGGGCCCAGATGGTACAACTTGACCACTGGGCTATCACGGTGTCCATAATAATAATAATAATAATAATAATAATAATAATAATAATAATAATAATAATAATAATAACAATAACAATAACAATAATAATAATGATCATGATGATGATAACAGTCTCGGAGAGGGGTGAAGACAAAGCTAACGTATGTATGTAATCCATTTATGTTATGTATGTGTATTATGTATGTATGTTGTGAAATATATTCTGTATGCATGTTATTTACCTGCGCCTTGGTGGTTTGGGTGTCTCGGAAAGGGGGGAGGACAGAGAACCTGGCGTGATAATGACCTACCGAGAGAGAGAGACAGAGAGAGAGAGAGAGAGAGAGATAGATAGATAGATAGATAGATAGATAGATAGATAGCTGGTATGGAGATAGGTAGATCGATAGATAGAGATCCGTAGATAGAGATCGATAGGTAGAGATCGATAGATAGACAGACAGACAGTAAGTAGGTAAATGGATAGATAGATCGATAGATAGACAGTAGGTAAATTAGGTTGATCGATGTATGAACTGACCTGTGTGGCACTTGGGTTGGAAAGCGCTTTGAACATTGAGTCGTACATACGGGAACGAGGCTGGATCAGCCCTATGTGACATATTTTATGTTATATGTTATCTGTTATACGTTATGTGTTATGTGTTATGGCTTGTACGTCATATGTTTGTGTGCTATATAAAAACGAGTCGTACGTGGACCAGCCCTATATATTATATGTTATATGTGAAATGTGATATGTTATGTGTTATATGTTATGTCTTATGTGTTATGTGTTGTACGTCATATGTTTGTGTGCTATATAAAAACGAGTCGTACGTACCGGAACGAGGCTGCACCAGCCCTATGTATTATATGTTATATGTGAAATGTGATATGTTATGTGTTATATGTTATGTGTTATGTGTTATACGTCATATGTTTGTGTGCTATATAAAAACGAGTCGTACATACGGGAACGAGGCTGGATCAGCCCTATGTGACATATTTATGTTATATGTTATCTGTTATACGTTAATGTGTTATGTCTTATGTGTTATGTGTTGTACGTCATATGTTTGTGTGCTATATAAAAACTAGTCGTACGTACCGGAACGAGGCTGGAACAGCCCTATGTATTATATGTTATATGTGAAATGTGATATGTTATGTGTTATATGTTATGTGTTATGTTTTATACGTCATATGTTTGTGTGCTATATAAAAACGAGTCGTACATACGGGAACGAGGCTGCACCAGCCCTATGTGACATATTTTATGTTAAATGTTATATGTTATATGTTGTGTGTTATGTGTTATGTGTTATGTGTTACGTGCTATGTTTTATATGTCATATGTTTGTGTGCTATATAAAAACGAGTCGTACGTACCGGAACGAGCCTAGACCAGCCCTATGTGACATATTTTATGTTATATGTTGTGTGTTATAAGTTGTGTGTTATGTGTTATATGTTATGTGTTATGTGTTATGTTTTATATGTCATATGTTTGTTATATAAAAACGAGTCGTACGTACCGGAACGAGGCTGAACCAGCCCTATATTATATGTTATATGTGAAATGTGATATGTTGTGTGTTATATGTTATGTGTTATGTGTTATGTTTTATACGTCATATGTTTGTGTGTTATATAAAAACGAGTCGTACATACGGGAACGAGGCTGGACCAGTCCTATGTGAAATATTTTATGTTATATGTTATATGTTATGTGTTGTGTGTTATGTGTTATATGTTATGTGTTATGTGTTATATTTTATACGTCATATGTTTGTGTGTTATATAAAAACGAGTCTTACATACGGGAACGAGGCTGGACAGCCCTATGTGACATGGTATATGATTTTTGTTATATGCTCTATCATACGTTGCAACATGCCATAT
>WBZZ01001404.1:92500-115000 GCA_019918135.1 Paulinella micropora
ATATCTATCCATTTAGTGCTATATTTTCAGGTGTTCTTTATAACAATAATAATAATAATAATAATAATTATTATTATTATTATTATTACTATTACTATTATTATTATTATTATTATTACTATTATTATTATTATTATTATTATTATTATTATTATTATTATTATTATTATTATTATTATTATTATTAGGGAGTACATAGGCCATCGGTCCCTTTCCATGGGCTGATTGGTATAAAGCTCCTAGAGTAATGTTCTATGCAGTCACTTCCTTTATTCCACCGATTGGTGTGAAGACTTTCCTTATGGAATGGAGGACTGGATGCACATGGCCTTTTGGCTCAGCAATTGGCAGGAGATACATTATTATTATTATTATTATTATTATTATTATGGACACCGTGATAGCCCAGTGGTCAAGTTCTACCATCTGGGCCCTGTCGCCAGTTCGATTCCCGTCGGTGCCACCAGTATTTTCATTGAACATACCGGTCTATTTCTGGACCAGTATTTTCATTGAACATACCGGCCCGTCTGGAAGTGTTGGAACTGCCCTTGCGGGGGCGTCATTAGAGCTTATCGTCAATTCTTCGTACTCCCCTCACGGGTGAGACGATGGAGGCGCATGTGCAGAAATGCATCAGCCATTGACAGAGAAGCACTATTATTATTATTATTATTATTATTATTATTGTAATTATTATTATTGTCATTATTATTATTGTCATTATTGTTATTGTCATTATTATTATTGTCATTATTATTATTATTATTATTGGACACCGTGATAGCCCAGTGGTCAAGTTCTACCATCTGGGCCCTGTCGCCAGTTCGATTCCCGTCGGTGCCACCAGTATTTTCATTGAAAACATACCGGTCCGTCTGGAAGTGTCGGAACTGCCCTTGCGGGGGTGTCATTAGAGCCTATCGTCAATTCTTCGTACTCCCCTCACGGGTGAGACGATGGAGGCGCATGTGCAGATTTGCATCAGCCATTGACAGAGAAGCACTATTATTATTATTATTATTATTATTATTATTATCATTACTACTACTACTACTACTACTACTACTACTACTACTACTACTACTACTACTACTACTACTACTACTGCTGCTGCTGCTGCTGCTGCTACTACTACTACTACGTGGGGCGAAGGCAAGATCATGACGGACGAGCTGGTCCAGCAGGTGCAAGAGCACGTCGAGCAGACGACGGGCTACGACGTGTCCTTCCACTCGGACGACGGGAAGAAGCCGACCGACGAGGACTGGGATCTGTACTACGGCGAGCAGCACATCCACAAGCTGGCCAGCAACTACTACTACTACTACTACTACTACTACTACTACTACTATTATTATTATTATTATTATTATTATTATTATGGACACCGTGATAGCCCAGTGGTCAAGTTCTACCATCTGGGCCCTGTCGCCAGTTCGATTCCCGTCGGTGCCACCAGTATTTTCATTGAACATACCGGTCTATTTCTGGACCAGTATTTTCATTGAACATACCGGCCCGTCTGGAAGTGTTGGAACTGCCCTTGCGGGGGTGTCATTAGAGCTTATCGTCAATTCTTCGTACTCCCCTCACGGGTGAGACGATGGAGGCGCATGTGCAGAAATGCATCAGCCATTGACAGAGAAGCACTATTATTATTATTATTATTATTATTATTATTATTATTATTCTGGAGGGGTGCACAAGATGGCACTCCATGGGAAGAGGAGGTGGTTGGGCCTCTCCCCACGAAGGTGACCGCTTGGGGAGGGCGGTCACCGGGATATGCGCAACTCTCAACTGGGCATTTACTCGGTAGGGGTTCGGCCAGGCAGGTTGTGGGGTTGTCTGTTGGATTGTTGGTTGGCTCGTTTTTCTTGGCTGTTGGTTTGGGTCTGGTTTCCTGGTTAGCCCATTTTCGCCGAATTTCCTGCCGGTAAATGCCTGGGGGCTTCCAGTTCCGGTTTGGTGATCTTGTTGAGGTGAGCATTCGGAGGAAACAGTACCGAGATGGGTTGAAGATAGGATTAACATTGAGCCGAGATGGGGCTGAGTTGACCTGTTCCAACTCGGCTCCATTTCGGTTTCATGTTAATCCTATCCTCATCCTATCTGGGTTTTGTCTCCTCCCTATCTTCGCTTCTTCGGGGTTGCCTAACTGGAACACATGATGAGCGCACGTTGGAGAGGGGCTTCAGTCGGTCCCAATGCCTTGCCAGTGCCTTGCTGCGTTGCCGTGCCTTGCCCCATGCATTCACACCCTCCACCGTTGCATTTCTAACTGAGCAGCTTCGGCTGGGATTACTATACTTGTCTGTAAGACCCTATAGGTACCGCTAGGTTCGCGCCTTCTATACCCACGTGGGGGAAGGAGTTTCAGCGGCACGCCGTCCGATCTGGCTCCACTCGGGGACACCCGTACCTCATGATGTGTATTGTTAGGAGCAGCTGAAAGTCCATAAGGCATGAGAGTAGAGGCGTTGGCGATGCGATGGAGAGTGTGTGTAGTGCGCGAGGCAGGTTCTGGCGACGCTGGGGGTGCTGGCGGGCGCCGAAGGGCATAAGCGACGCGGCAGCGTCCAGTGACACCGGCGGAAATGCGTGTAGTGTGTGTTGCAGATACCGCCGATGCTATTTGCATGGACGGGCGCTTTCCTCTGCGTAAAGAGGCGCGGCGGTGATGGCCAGCGACATTGGCCGTCTACTACTCTCAATGGGTTACAAATACGCGAAGCACGGAGCTACCCCTGTGGCCCTTATGGGACAAGGTAGAATCGCCGAAGACCTGGACAATCCCCGTGGGAATGCCTCTTCGACGGGCTCTGGCCCGATGTCCCAGGATGGGAGGATGAGGGCTCGCGAATATGACGGAATTCCTGAACCACGTGGAGAGGCTATCTTAGCTGCGCCTCATCCTTCCTCCCCAAACCTGGCACACGGGTCGGCGCTTCAACATAAGGCGAGCGGCGCTATATGGCAGATGGCACCGCCGCCTCGACGGTACCGGAGGGTAGATCGGTACGACAAGGACGGGCGTAATCTGATTGTCTGGGGGCTCTCAGAACGCGCCAATCTACAGGAGATCGCCTCCAAAATGAGCGGTCTTGGTCTGGTGGTCCCGGTAATGGAGTGGCAAGGCCAGCGAATGTCTCGTCACCTGGAGCTGGTCTACGAGGACGATGACAGCAGGCAGACGGCGTTGCAGCAACTCAAACATCTCAAATTCTTCGGCAGAGGGGTCAATGTGGCCCTTGGGCGCAGGTTCAGGGACAGGGAACGTGTCCGAAGGCTTATTCGCATCCATCTGCTTGGGGAAGCGGCGGTCCGGAAGGAGGAAGCTGCGACGGGATATCGCGTCTTGCCTCTGCATGAAGAATGTGTCGATGATGTGCAGGTGGTGTCTTCGGAATTGGCTGCCGATGCACCTAAGTGTGTGTCTGAGTGTGCTGATGTGCATGTGGTGCCCCTGCATTCGGCGGCCAGTGCAGTGGGGGACCAACCTGCGCAAGCACCTGCAGAGGGGGGCAGCACGAGGGCGGAAGCCAAGCGCGGCCGTCGGGTCCGGAAACGAGCCAAGAAGCACCGCTCCAAGCAGTTCGATACCGGCTTCAAGCTACTCGTCGCGAGTCACAACTGGCAGGGTAAAACGGGATACGACAACGTAGGCACGGCGGAATGGGCATCATTCTACAAGCACGAGGGCTGGCTAGTCATCGGGGCTCAGGAGCACCGCATGGGCAAGAAGCAACTTTCCAAATGCAGCCTGGATGGATTCCGGATTTTTGGAAAACCTGCGGAGGTCAGCGAGAAAAATCGCTGCAAGGGTGGGGTTCTATTCGCGGTGGCTAACTTCCTTGGTCCGTATTGCAACCTGGTGTCAGCCCCCGTCGACCACCGGCAGCAAGTGTGGCTGCGTATCGCCTCGGGTGTTACCGGCGCTCAGGATATCTATGTGGGCAACGGCTACTTTCCCCAGGAAACGCAGGAAGAAGAGTCGTCAGAGGCGTATGCGGCCTGGCAGGCAGCTATAGCTTTTTTTGGAGCCAAAGGTCTTGTGGTCACGGTGGCGGATGCCAACGCGAAGCTCGGGCCGGCATGCAGCCGAAAAGAGGAGGGCATCGTCGGTCAGCACGGGGAGGTCGATGATAAGGGAGCACCGGTACGTTCGGAGAACGGCAAGAGACTCGCGGCTGTCCTCGTCGCTACGGGCCTGCGAAATCTGAGCGGTTTCTCGTGCCCAGTGGAAGCATCCTACTGGTGGTCCCGGCGTGAGCAGCGCGGCATGGGCACAGGCAAGCACCTCCTCGATTACATCTGCGCGTCGCCTGGCTTGGCATCTGGAGCAAAGTTCGGAGTATGCGAAGATGATCTTGATACGGACCACAAGGCAGTATGGGCCGAACTGACGTGGAGCGGCCAGCGCCGGCCGAAGCGGGCTGCGAAACCTTACAGGTCCTTTCGTGTTGATAAGCTTATTGGTGCTGGTGTCTCGGGTAATGATCACGCTGCGAAGCAAGCGCTGGATTATCTACGCGACAAGTTCGATGACGTATTCCAGCATTGCCTACAGAAGCTTGGAGTGCATCAGCTGCCTGAGCTTGACCTATCGGGTGGTGCCGACAGCCAACGGGTGGTAGATGACGTCACCGAGCGAGTGGCGCAGTCCTTCCGAATGGCGGCGCACCGGGTCCTTGGCTCCAGATGTATACGACCCCGTTTCACCAACAATTGGTTCGACGGGGAGCTAAAGGAGCTCATTCAGCAGCGCCGGGAGGCCTACGCAGCATACAGGAGGGATGAATCGAATGCGGAAGCCCGTCTGAATTGGCTACGGCTCCGCAAGCAAATTCGGAAGGCAACTCGGGCCAAGAAGTCCGCCTCCTTCAAGCAAGTGCAGGAAGAAGCGGTCAAATGTCAACGCGAGCAATCCTCAAAGCGCTTTTGGCTACTCGCGAAGCGGCTTGGCGGGGCACGCAGAACGAAGGTCTCCGCGCCGGTGCAAAGGGAGGATGGCTCACTGGCGTGTACGCTGCCGGAAAAGGTCGCTCGGTGGGAGGAATTTCGGAAAAATTCGGTGAAGCCACGGGAAAATCCGGCAAGTGCGACTGTTGTGGTGGAGTGCTGTGCAGAAGCAGGCTCGCTGGAGTGGGAGGAAGCCGAAGCTAAGCGGCAGTTCCACTGGAACGATCACTTCAGAGATGAGGTGGCCCGGGCTATGAAGGAGCACGAGGTAGGTGAAGACACTTGCGAAGAGCTGGACAAGCCGTTCACGCAAGAGGAGGTCCTTGCAAGGCAACGTGCCCTGAGTAACCACAAAGCTTGTGACGAGGACAAAGTGAAGAACGAGATGCTCAAGTATGGCGGCCGCCTACATCAATGGCTACTTAACGCAGTACTTCAACTGGATTCGAGAAGCCGAGAGGACTCCAAAAGCTTGGGGCAAGGGAATCATCGTCAATATCCCCAAGGGTGGGGATCCTACGGATCCTGACAACTGGAGGGATATCTCGATTATTAGTTGCCTTGGTAAGCTGTATCTGTCCTTATTAGCTACTCGTCTAACGCTCTTCGTGGATGGCCCGGATAAGCTACGTCCAGAGCAGGGAGGCTTCCGCCCGGGGCGTCGCACTACGGATCAGGTCTTTACCCTTTGGCAGAGGTTGAAGGGGCGTCAGCAGCAGAAGCGGGAGTCTTATGTCCTGTTCGTCGATCTACGCAAGGCTTTCCCGTCTGTTTGGAGAGATGGCCTATTTGAGAGGCTCTGGAAGCTGGGTGTAAGGGGCAAGTTCTGGCGCACGCTACGCAGGTGCTACGAGCAGACTTCGTCGCAAGTGCTAGTTGATGGAGCACTCACCCCCGAAGTACTGGAGGGTGTAGGCGTCCAACAGGGGTCCCCTCTCTCTCCCACACTCTTCAACGTCTTTATGGATGAGCTGTGTGATCGGCTGGCGAGTGCCCTCAAGATCACGGATGTGAAGCGGCTGAACGACATCAAGGCACTTCTATACGCGGACGACGTGGCCCTCATCGCTCACAGTCGCACCGAGCTCCAGAAGATGGTCAATGTTGTGGCCAAGTTCGCGGAAGATTACCGGCTGGAAGTCAACTTGAAGCCCGGCAAGACGGAAATCATGCCCATTTACACGTCGAGCAAGGCGAAACGACCAAGTATCAGGGAGCGAGGTGAGCCCGTGGTGTTGTTTCGCGGCCAGAAGCTTTGTGTCACCAGTCAGTACAAGCACCTGGGAGTGGTTATCACCGACGACCTGAAGTGGAAGGAGCAGGCCCTGCGGGCTACGCGTGTCGCTGAAGTCGCCACCGCAGGTTGGTACTCTTTGTGGTGTGCAGGTGAGATACAAGCTAGGTATCGTCTCATGTGCTGGAATCAACTTGTGGGGGCCAAGCTGAAGTACGCCTTCGATGTCTGGCGTGCCCCCGTATCGCAGCTCACCAAGCTGGAGGCAGCAATGCTGCGCCCCATGAGGATGATTCTCGGCATCAGCCCTAAGACAAGCAAGTGGATTACACTCTTTCTGGCGCGCTCTTTGAGTGCGGAGCGTTTGCGGCGGGCGGCGCAACTGAAGTTCTATGGACGGCTGCGTGTTCTACCGGAGAAGCGATTTCCTGTCATCGCATCTCAAGTCAAATCCGACTGGACTGCGGAGGCCGAAGGCGCTATCAGGGACTCAATGGATCTACAACAAGGGCTTCAGGAGCTCCTAAATAGCTCAGAGAAGGACCTCGAGGGTTGGTGTTCGACTGTGGACAAGTGGGCCCTTCAGCAGGACGTCAAGATGGTGCAGCAACTGATGTGGGACAAGCGAGAGGCAGGCAGCGATCTTACTGATGGCCTGCGAGTCATCCTAAGACAAGTCTTTGGAACTAAGGAGTTCCCAAGATGGGTAGCCCTTGATGATGCGCATTATAATCTGCTTCGGAGAAGGTTGCTCAGCTGCAACAACCGCCTTCGGTTGTACCGCAGCAAGTTGGTCAGTGGCATGTCCCCTCGCTGCTTCTGTTGTCATGATGATGTCAATGAGTCCCTTGCGCACTTCTTATGGGATTGCCCCATGCATGAGGGGAGACGTAAGCAGCTGTTGCTGAGTATGCAGAGGCTCGGTGGCATGGCTGTGGGGGGTGCTGAGGGGGATGGAGGGAGTGAGGAGGGTGGTGAGGTCGTAGGCGGTGAGGTTGTGGTGGAGGATGTGTTGCTTGGGCGGGAGCGGGAGGGCTCTGTGCGGCAGGGTTGGGATGATATGTCGCCTGTGGATCAATCACGATTGTTTTGTAAGCTTTTTCAGGGGAAGTCGCGCTTCCGCAGTAACTTTAGGCTTGCTGCGTTGTTAGGGGTTACAGCGTTGCGTCCCCCTCCAAAGTTGGATGTGTTGTTTGGATCATATGTGTCTGAGTGTTGGTCTGCTAGGGAGGGTAAAAGGGAGGAGCTTGGGGTGGAGGATGGGGGCGAGGAGGTGATTGACCTCACTGAGGTTCCATCAGCTTCTGTCCCACCCTCTCCCCCAAGTGACGTTGATGTTGCGCGGCGCGGCCGTCCGCGCAGTGTGGACGTCCTGGCTAGAGAGAGGGGTTCGGGAGTGCAGCGTAGTGTCTCCGAGTTCTTCTCTTCAGCTAACACCCTCGCATCTAGCTCTTCATGCACTTCACAGCCCCCATCTGCCCCTGCTGTTGCTGTTGCTGCTATGTCTGTTTGGTGTTCTGACAATGCGTTGGGATCGGCTGACCCCGGTGACCCAATGGAGGCACATGTCCAGGATCTGGATCTGATGCTATAGTCTGAGGAAGCCTATTATTATTATTATTATTATCATTATCATTATTATTATCATTATTATTATTATTATTATCATTATTATTATTATTATTATTATTATTATTATTATTATTATTAGGGAGTACATAGGCCATCGGTCCTTTCCATGGGCTGATTGGTATAAAGCTCCTAGAGTAATGTTCTATGCCGTCACTTCCTTTATTCCACCGATTGGTGTGGAAACTTTCCTTATGGAATGGAGGACTGGATGCACATGGCCTTTTGGCTCAGCAATTGGCAGGAGATACACTATTATTATTATTATTATTATTATTATTATTATTATTATTATTATTTATGGACACCGTGATAGCCCAGTGGTCAAGTTCCACCATCTGGGCCCTGTCGCCAGTTCGATTCCCGTCGGTGCCACCAGTATTTTCATTGAACATACCGGTCCGTCTGGAAGTGTTGGAACTGCCCGTGCGGGGGTGGCATTAGAGCCTATCGTCAATTCTTCGTACTCCCCTCACGGGTGAGACGATGGAGGCGCATGTGCAGATTTGCATCAGCCATTGACAGAGAAGCACTATTATTATTATTATTATTATTATTATTATTATTATTATTATTATTATTATCATTATTGTTATTATTATTATTAGGTCGTTATTACGTTGTGACGGACGGGCCCCCTGTCAAAGTCTCTCTCTCTCTCTCTCTCTCTCTCTCTCTCTCTCTCTCTCACACACACACACACACACACCACACACACACACACACACACATACTCTCTCTCTCTCTCTCTCTCTCACTCTCTCTCTCTCTCTCTCTCTCTCTCTCTCTCTCACACACACACACACACTCACTCACTCTCACACACACACGCACACACACACACACACACACACACACATACACACTCATTCTGTCACACTATCTCACACTTACTTACTCGCATTCATTCTCCTCCTCCTCCTCCTTCTCCTCTTCCTCCTCCTCTTTCCTCCTCCTTTTCCTCCTCCCTTTTTCCTCTCTTTCTCTCTTTCTCTCTTTCCCTCCATGATAACAATGTTTACAGATGTGGGAGTGGATCGACCAGACCATCGTCGATGTGGTTCTTCTTTTCCCTCTCCTCTTTCTTCTTTCCATCTATATTTGTTCCATATCCTACACAGATATCCCGGAAATGTGTCCGCATTTTCATCTTTTTCTCTCTGCATTTTGAGGCTCGTTTCACAGTTGCACATTTCGACCTTTGTCGCTGCCTTGTCCCGTGTGTTGTTATGTCTTAAAGGTATGTCTAACTTTGCCCTGTGCGTAATTGTGTCATATGCATTCTGTCATGTGTCCTGTGCGTGTGGCTCACAATGCTCTGTGTGTTATTGTGCCATGTGCATGTGGCTTACCTCATCCTACCATGTGATGCCGGAAATTCGTCCATACAATGTGGATGCATTTCCGAGATCCCTGAAAAGAATATCGAAATATCCAACTGTATTTTGATCGTTACACTGTGCAGGGTCTATCTTCGCTCTCTTCTCGCTTTGCGCTTCCAGAGGACTTGATGGAGGTCTTAGGTCAGATATTAAAGCACGTCACACGCATGGCGAAGCCAGCGAAATTTTCGCGGTAGTAGCGGTGATTTCCGGGGGAAATTAGCTGAAATGTCTTACATGTTGGGTTCTCTATGTGTACATTTTGTCAGGTTGGTTTCTGCTTTGGCTTTCATGCCGCGCTGTGTAGGGCAGTGCACGATGGCCCAATGGCCGACCCGGCCACCTCATGATCGAGGATTTGCCGCACATAACCGCATATGTCGTAAAAATTGCGCTAAGAGAAAATGGTAGATTTCCGGGAAACGGCCGCGAAAAATACCGCGAAAAACTTGCTGCCTTCGCCTGCCGTCTTTCTCATATTATATTTCTATATGTGTATAATGTGCCAGGTTGGTTGGCTTATCATGCTGCACTGTTGACGGCGGGTATGTATGTATGTATGTATGTATGATGTATGTATGTATGTATGTATGTATGTGTGTATGTGTTTGTATCCATTCCTGTATTCCTGTATGTATGCATGTATGCATGTCTGTAGCGCTCACAGGCCAACCACGTCACCTGATGATCAAGAAATTCACCCTTTCCCCCTTCACCGTAACAATCTATCTACCTATCTATCTATCTATCTATCTATCTATCTATCTATCTATCTATCTATCTATCTATCTATCTATCCATCCATCTATCTATCCATCTATCCATCCATCTATCTATCTATCTATCTATCTATCTATCTATCTATCTATCTATCCATCTATCTATCTATCTATCTGTCTGTCTGTCTATCTATCTATTTATCTATCTATTTATCTATTTATATATCTATCAATCTATCAAAATATCTTGCCAATATATCTCTCTTATCTGTATCTCTCTTATCTATCTATCTATCTATCTATCTATCTATCTATCTATCTATCTATCTATCTATCTATCTATCTATCTATCTATCTGTGCCTAGCCATACGCCTATAAGTCACATGCCGAAATAGCGACGGGTGTTCCCTCAGGGTGCCCTTTCTCGCTTGTTGAGCCCGGAATAAAACCCACAGTGCTCTGTCGGTTTATACTAGACTGTCGAACAGTCTCGAAACTCCATCTGCTTACTGGGTCCTCTGTAATGGAGGTGGGAGCTCGTTCTGCAAGGGGCGCTTATGGAACGAGCCCTGGCCCCGCCTGGTACTAGGGAGCTTTGGTATCGCCTGTATCAGTCCCTTCCGTGCAAACATCACGGCTTAGCTGGGCATCGGGTTAATACTTTACCCACAGACTTCCTTGGTTGACGAAATCAGAAGCTCCTTTTTTCTGACATTAGTCGATATCTCATCTATCTATCTATCTTTCTATCTATCTATCTCCTTGCTAATCTATCGATCCTACTGGTCTCATTATCTCTCCTCGGCCACCTTTTGTTCCAGAACTATATTTTGTATGTATGTATGTATGTATGTATGTATGAATGTATGTATGAATGTATGTATGTATGTATGTATGTATGTATGTGCGCATGTCAGGTGAAGATGCTGCTTATTGACAGATGGTTTAAAATAGATGCCGCGATTGAGGTTTATCTATCTATCTATCTATCTATCTATCTATCTATCTATCTATCTATCTATCTATCTATCTATCTATCTATCTACCTGTTCTTGAATGTATGTATAAATAAATATATATATATATAATGTCTGTTTTGTCCAGGATTTGGGCTATCAACCTCTCTTCAAAGGTATTATTATTATTATTATTATTATTATCATATTATTATTATTATTATTATTATTATGGACACCGTGATAGCCCAGTGGTCAAGTTCTACCATCTGGGCCCTGTCGCCAGTTCGATTCCCGTCGGTGCCACCAGTATTTTCATTGAACATACCGGTCTATTTCTGGACCAGTATTTTCATTAAACATACCGGCCCGTCTGGAAGTGTTGGAACTGCCCTTGCGGGGGTGTCATTAGAGCTTATCGTCAATTCTTCGTACTCCCCTCACGGGTGAGACGATGGAGGCGCATGTGCAGAAATGCATCAGCCATTGACAGAGAAGCACTATTATTATTATTATTATTATTATTATTGGCCCTGTCGCCAGTTCGATTCCCGTCGGTGCCACCAGTATTTTCATTGAACATACCGATCCGTCTGGACCAGTATTTTCATTGAACATACCGGCCCGTCTGGAAGTGTTGGAACTGCCCTTGCGGGGGTGTCATTAGAGCTTATCGTCAATTCTTCGTACTCCCCTCACGGGTGAGACGATGGAGGCGCATGTGCAGAAATGCATCAGCCATTGACAGAGAAGCACTATTATTATTATTATTATTATTATTATTATTATTATTATTATCATTATTATTATTGATGGAGGCGCATGTGCAGATTTGCATCAGCCATTGACAGAGAAGCACTATTATTACTATTATTATTATTATTATTATTATTATTATTATTATTATTATTATCATTATCATTATCATTATTATCATTATCATTATTATTATTATTATTATTATTATTATTATTATTATTATTATTATTATTATTATTATTATTATTCCATGGGCTGATTGGTATAAAGCTCCTAGAGTAATGTTCTATGCCGTCACTTCCTTTATTCCACCGATTGGTGTGGAGACTTTCCTTATGGAATGGAGGACTGGATGCACATGGTCTTTTGGCTCAGCAATTGGCAGGAGATACACTATTATTATTATTATTATTATTATTATTATTATTATTATTATTATTATTATTATTATTATTATTGTGGCACCGCGATAGCCCAGTGGTCAAGGTCTACCATCTGGGACCTGTCGCCAGTTCGATTCCCGTCGGTGCCAGTATTTTCAAAGGATATTCTCTTTGAAAGTATTGGTCTGTCTGGAAGGCTTGGAGCTGCCTTGCGGGGGTGTCAGTAGAGCCTATCGTCAAATCTTTGTAATCCCCTCACGGGTGAGTCGATGGAGGCACATGTGCAGAAATGCATTCGCCATTGACTGAGAAGCACTATTATTATTATTATTATTATTATTATTATTATTATTATTATTGCCCAGTGGTCAAGTTCTACCATCTGGGCCCTGTCGCCAGTTCGATTCCCGTCGGTGCCACCAGTATTTTCATTGAACATACCGATCTGTCTGGACCAGTATTTTCATTGAACATACCGGCCCGTCTGGAAGTGTTGGAACTGCCCTTGCGGGGGTGTCATTAGAGCTTATCGTCAATTCTTCGTACTCCCCTCACGGGTGAGACGATGGAGGCGCATGTGCAGAAATGCATCAGCCATTGACAGAGAAGCACTATTATTATTATTATTATTATTATTATTATTATTATTATTATTATTATTATTATTAGGCAGCTCTAGCAACCGCGCTTGGTGTATGCACTTGCACATTCGGTGACGTCTTGCAAGAGGTTGCTGGGACTGCGGAATAACCTCGGCTTAGTGCAGTCTTGCCCTCAGGAGCTCCATCGGTGGCCCCGATCATCAGGCGAGAGACTGACACGGGGGGGTGGAGGACCTCGAACAAGGGTATTGGAGGCTTATGTCCGTTGAGGATATGCCATTAGCTGCATCAATACGCCTCAGATATAGTATTATTATTATTATTATTATTATTATTATTATTATTATTATTATTATTATCATCATCATCATTATTATTATTATTATTATTATTATTATTATTATATTATTATTATTATTATTATTATTATTATTATTATTATTATGGACACCGTGATAGTCCAGTGGTCAAGTTCTACCATCTGGGCCCTGTCGCCAGTTCGATTCCCGTCGGTGCCACCAGTATTTTCATTGAACATACCGGTCTATTTCTGGACCAGTATTTTCATTGAACATACCGGCCCGTCTGGAAGTGTTGGAACTGCCCTTGCGGGGGTGTCATTAGAGCTTATCGTCAATTCTTCGTACTCCCCTCACGGGTGAGACGATGGAGGCGCATGTGCAGAAATGCATCAGCCATTGACAGAGAAGCACTATTATTATTATTATTATTATTATTCTGGAGGGGTGCACAAGATGGCACTCCATGGGAAGAGGAGGTGGTTGGGCCTCTCCCCACGAAGGTGACCGCTTGGGGAGGGCGGTCACCGGGATATGCGCAACTCTCAACTGGGCATTTACTCGGTAGGGGTTCGGCCAGGCAGGTTGTGGGGTTGTCTGTTGGATTGTTGGTTGGCTCGTTTTTCTTGGCTGTTGGTTTGGGTCTGGTTTCCTGGTTAGCCCATTTTCGCCGAATTTCCTGCCGAGTAAATGCCTGGGGGCTTCCAGTTCCGGTTTGGTGATCTTGTTGAGGTGAGCATTCGGAGGAAACAGTACCGAGATGGGTTGAAGATAGGATTCACATTGAGCCGAGATGGGGCTGAGTTGACCTGTTCCAACTCGGCTCCATTTCGGCTTCATGTTAATCCTATCTTCATCCTATCTGGGTTTTGTCTCCTCCCTATCTTCGCTTCTTCGGGGTTGCCTAACTGGAACACATGATGAGCGCACGTTGGAGAGGGGCTTCAGTCGGTCCCAATGCCTTGCCAGTGCCTTGCTGCGTTGCCATGCCTTGCCCCATGCATTCACACCCTCCACCGTTGCATTTCTAACTGAGCAGCTTCGGCTGGGATTACTACACTTGTCTGTAAGACCCTAGGTACCGCTAGGTTCGCGCCTTCTATACCCACGTGGGGGAAGGAGTTTCAGCGGCACGCCGTCCGATCTGGCTCCACTCGGGGACACCCGTACCTCATGATGTGTATTGTTAGGAGCAGCTGAAAGTCCATAAGGCATGAGAGTAGAGGCGTTGGCGATGCGATGGAGAGTGTGTGTAGTGCGCGAGGCAGGTTCTGGCGACGCTGGGGGTGCTGGCGGGCGCCGAAGGGCATAAGCGACGCGGCAGCGTCCAGTGACACCGGCGGAAATGCGTGTAGTGTGTGTTGCAGATACCGCCGATGCTATTTGCATGGACGGGCGCTTTCCTCTGCGTAAAGAGGCGCGGCGGTGATGGCCAGCGACATTGGCCGTCTACTACTCTCAATGGATTACAAATACGCGAAGCACGGAGCTACCCCTGTGGCCCTTATGGGACAAGGTAGAATCGCCGAAGACCTGGACAATCCCCGTGGGAATGCCTCTTCGACTGGCTCTGGCCCGATGTCCCAGGATGGGAGGATGAGGGCTCGCGAATATGACGGAATTCCTGAACCACGTGGAGAGGCTATCTTAGCTGCGCCTCATCCTTCCTCCCCAAACCTGGCACACGGGTCGGCGCTTCAACATAAGGCGAGCGGCGCTATATGGCAGATGGCACCGCCGCCTCGACGGTACCGGAGGGTAGATCGGTACGACAAGGACGGGCGTAATCTGATTGTCTGGGGGCTCTCAGAACGCGCCAATCTACAGGAGATCGCCTCCAAAATGAGCGGTCTTGGTCTGGTGGTCCCGGTAATGGAGTGGCAAGGCCAGCGAATGTCTCGTCACCTGGAGCTGGTCTACGAGGACGATGACAGCAGGCAGACGGCGTTGCAGCAACTCAAACATCTCAAATTCTTCGGCAGAGGGGTCAATGTGGCCCTTGGGCGCAGGTTCAGGGACAGGGAACGTGTCCGAAGGCTTATTCGCATCCATCTGCTTGGGGAAGCGGCGGTCCGGAAGGAGGAAGCTGCGACGGGATATCGCGTCTTGCCTCTGCATGAAGAATGTGTCGATGATGTGCAGGTGGTGTCTTCGGAATTGGCTGCCGATGCACCTAAGTGTGTGTCTGAGTGTGCTGATGTGCATGTGGTGCCCCTGCATTCGGCGGCCAGTGCAGTGGGGGACCAACCTGCGCAAGCACCTGCAGAGGGGGGCAGCACGAGGGCGGAAGCCAAGCGCGGCCGTCGGGTCCGGAAACGAGCCAAGAAGCACCGCTCCAAGCAGTTCGATACCGGCTTCAAGCTACTCGTCGCGAGTCACAACTGGCAGGGTAAAACGGGATACGACAACGTAGGCACGGCGGAATGGGCATCATTCTACAAGCACGAGGGCTGGCTAGTCATCGGGGCTCAGGAGCACCGCATGGGCAAGAAGCAACTTTCCAAATGCAGCCTGGATGGATTCCGGATTTTTGGAAAACCTGCGGAGGTCAGCGAGAAAAATCGCTGCAAGGGTGGGGTTCTATTCGCGGTGGCTAACTTCCTTGGTCCGTATTGCAACCTGGTGTCAGCCCCCGTCGACCACCGGCAGCAAGTGTGGCTGCGTATCGCCTCGGGTGTTACCGGCGCTCAGGATATCTATGTGGGCAACGGCTACTTTCCCCAGGAAACGCAGGAAGAAGAGTCGTCAGAGGCGTATGCGGCCTGGCAGGCAGCTATAGCTTTTTTTGGAGCCAAGGGTCTTGTGGTCACGGTGGCGGATGCCAACGCGAAGCTCGGGCCGGCATGCAGCCGAAAAGAGGAGGGCATCGTCGGTCAGCACGGGGAGGTCGATGATAAGGGAGCACCGGTACGTTCGGAGAACGGCAAGAGACTCGCGGCTGTCCTCGTCGCTACGGGCCTGCGAAATCTGAGCGGCTTCTCGTGCCCAGTGGAAGGGTCCTACTGGTGGTCCCGGCGTGAGCAGCGCGGCATGGGCACAGGCAAGCACCTCCTCGATTACATCCTCGATTACATCTGCGCGTCGCCTGGCTTGGCATTCGGAGCAAAGTTCGGAGTATGCGAAGATGATCTTGATACGGACCACAAGGCAGTATTGGCCGAACTGACGTGGAGCGGCCAGCGCCGGCCAAAGCGTGCTGCGAAACCTTACAGGTCCTTTCGTGTTGATAAGTTTATTGGTGCTGGTGTCTCGGGTAATGATCACGCTGCGAAGCAAGCGCTGGATTATCTACGCGACAAGTTCGATGACGTATTCCAGCATTGCCTACAGAAGCTTGGAGTGCATCAGCTGCCTGAGCTTGACCTATCGGGTGGTGCCGACAGCCAACGGGTGGTAGATGACGTCACCGAGCGAGTGGCGCAGTCCTTCCGAATGGCGGCGCACCGGGTCCTTGGCTCCAGATGTATACGACCCCGTTTCACCAACAATTGGTTCGACGGGGAGCTAAAGGAGCTCATTCAGCAGCGCCGGGAGGCCTACGCAGCATACAGGAGGGATGAATCGAATGCGGAAGCCCGTCTGAATTGGCTACGGCTCCGCAAGCAAATTCGGAAGGCAACTCGGGCCAAGAAGTCCGCCTCCTTCAAGCAAGTGCAGGAAGAAGCGGTCAAATGTCAACGCGAGCAATCCTCAAAGCGCTTTTGGCTACTCGCGAAGCGGCTTGGCGGGGCACGCAGAACGAAGGTCTCCGCGCCGGTGCAAAGGGAGGATGGCTCACTGGCGTGTACGCTGCCGGAAAAGGTCGCTCGGTGGGAGGAATTTCGGAAAAATTCGGTGAAGCCACGGGAAAATCCGGCAAGTGCGGCTCTTGTGGTGGAGTGCTGTGCAGAAGCAGGCTCGCTGGAGTGGGAGGAAGCCGAAGCTAAGCGGCAGTTCCACTGGAACGATCGCTTCAGAGATGAGGTGGCCCGGGCTATGAAGGAGCACGAAGTAGGTGAAGACACTTGCGAAGAGCTGGACAAGCCGTTCACGCAAGCGGAGGTCCTTGCAAGGCAACGTGCCCTGAATAACCACAAAGCTTGTGGCGAGGACAAAGTGAAGAACGAGATGCTCAAGTATGGCGGCGCCTACATCAATGGCTACTTAACGCAGTACTTCAACTGGATTCGAGAAGCCGAGAGGACTCCAAAAGCTTGGGGCAAGGGAATCATCGTCAATATCCCCAAGGGTGGGGATCCTACGGATCCTGACAACTGGAGGGATATCTCGATTATTAGTTGCCTTGGTAAGCTGTATCTGTCCTTATTAGCTACTCGTCTAACGCTCTTCGTGGATGGCCCGGATAAGCTACGTCCAGAGCAGGGAGGCTTCCGCCCGGGGCGTCGCACTACGGATCAGGTCTTTACCCTTTGGCAGAGGTTGAAGGGGCGTCAGCAGCAGAAGCGGGAGTCTTATGTCCTGTTCGTCGATCTACGCAAGGCTTTCCCGTCTGTTTGGAGAGATGGCCTATTTGAGAGGCTCTGGAAGCTGGGTGTAAGGGGCAAGTTCTGGCGCACGCTACGCAGGTGCTACGAGCAGACTTCGTCGCAAGTGCTAGTTGATGGAGCACTCACCCCCGAAGTACTGGAGGGTGTAGGCGTCCAACAGGGGTCCCCTCTCTCTCCCACACTCTTCAACGTCTTTATGGATGAGCTGTGTGATCGGCTGGCGAGTGTCTCAAGATCACGGATGTGAAGCGGCTGAACGACATCAAGGCACTTCTATACGCGGACGACGTGGCCCTCATCGCTCACAGTCGCACCGAGCTCCAGAAGATGGTCAATGTTGTGGCCAAGTTCGCGGAAGATTACCGGCTGGAAGTCAACTTGAAGCCCGGCAAGACGGAAATCATGCCCATTTACACGTCGAGCAAGGCGAAACGACCAAGTATCAGGGAGCGAGGTGAGCCCGTGGTGTTGTTTCGCGGCCAGAAGCTTTGTGTCACCAGTCAGTACAAGCACCTGGGAGTGGTTATCACCGACGACCTGAAGTGGAAGGAGCAGGCCCTGCGGGCTACGCGTGTCACTGAAGTCGCCACCGCAGGTTGGTACTCTTTGTGGTGTGCAGGTGAGATACAAGCTAGGTATCGTCTCATGTGCTGGAATCAACTTGTGGGGGCCAAGCTGAAGTACGCCTTCGATGTCTGGCGTGCCCCCGTATCGCAGCTCACCAAGCTGGAGGCAGCAATGCTGCGCCCCATGAGGATGATTCTCGGCATCAGCCCTAAGACAAGCAAGTGGATTACACTCTTTCTGGCGCGCTCTTTGAGTGCGGAGCGTTTGCGGCGGGCGGCGCAACTGAAGTTCTATGGACGGCTGCGTGTTCTACCGGAGAAGCGATTTCCTGTCATCGCATCTCAAGTCAAATCCGACTGGACTGCGGAGGCCGAAGGCGCTATCAGGGACTCAATGGATCTACAACAAGGGCTTCAGGAGCTCCTAAATAGCTCAGAGAAGGACCTCGAGGGTTGGTGTTCGACTGTGGACAAGTGGGCCCTTCAGCAGGACGTCAAGATGGTGCAGCAACTGATGTGGGACAAGCGAGAGGCAGGCAGCGATCTTACTGATGGCCTGCGAGTCATCCTAAGACAAGTCTTTGGAACTAAGGAGTTCCCAAGATGGGTAGCCCTTGATGATGCGCATTATAATCTGCTTCGGAGAAGGTTGCTCAGCTGCAACAACCGCCTTCGGTTGTACCGCAGCAAGTTGGTCAGTGGCATGTCCCCTCGCTGCTTCTGTTGTCATGATGATGTCAATGAGTCCCTTGCGCACTTCTTATGGGATTGCCCCATGCATGAGGGGAGACGTAAGCAGCTGTTGCTGAGTATGCAGAGGCTCGGTGGCATGGCTGTGGGGGGTGCTGAGGGGGATGGAGGGAGTGAGGAGGGTGGTGAGGTCGTAGGCGGTGAGGTTGTGGTGGAGGATGTGTTGCTTGGGCGGGAGCGGGAGGGCTCTGTGCGGCAGGGTTGGGATGATATGTCGCCTGTGGATCAATCACGATTGTTTTGTAAGCTTTTTCAGGGGAAGTCGCGCTTCCGCAGTAACTTTAGGCTTGCTGCGTTGTTAGGGGTTACAGCGTTGCGTCCCCCTCCTAAGTTGGATGTGTTGTTTGGATCATATGTGTCTGAGTGTTGGTCTGCTAGGGAGGGTAAAAGGGAGGAGCTTGGGGTGGAGGATGGGGGCGAGGAGGTGATTGACCTCACTGAGGTTCCATCAGCTTCTGTCCCACCCTCTCCCCCAAGTGACGTTGATGTTGCGCGGCGCGGCCGTCCGCGCAGTGTGGACGTCCTGGCTAGAGAGAGGGGTTCGGGAGCGCAGCGTAGTGTCTCCGAGTTCTTCTCTTCAGCTAACACCCTCGCATCTAGCTCTTCATGCAATTCACAGCCCCCATCTGCCCCTGCTGTTGCTGTTGCTGCTATGTCTGTTTGGTGTTCTGACAATGCGTTGGGATCGGCTGACCCCGGTGACCCAATGGAGGCACATGTCCAGGATCTGGATCTGATGCTATAGTCTGAGGAAGCCTATTATTATTATTATTATTATTATTATTATTATTATTATTATTATTATTGACACCGTGATAGCCCAGTGGTCAAGTTCTACCAAGTGGGCCCTGTCGCCAGTTCGATTCCCGTCGGTGCCACCAGTATTTTCATTGAACATACCGGTCCGTCTGGAAGTGTTGGAACTGCCCGTGCGGGGGTGTCATTAGAGCCTATCGTCAATTCTTCGTACTCCCTTCACGGGTGAGACGATGGAGGCGCATGTGCAGATTTGTATCAGCCATTGACAGAGAAGCACTATTATTATTATTATTATTATTATTATTATTATTATTATTATTATTCAGCCCAATGGCCTCAAGGCGTTAAACTGTGACGCCAACTCATAACCCTTTGGTGGTAGATACTGGGGAGGAGGGTCGTTGCGCGCGTAAAAGATCTTAAACTTCGCATATGCTGGTTGATAGCCCAGGACCCAGCAGACACCAGATTGTTATGGGTGGGGTTTTGAGTCAGCTCTAGCAACCGCGCTTGGTGTATGCACTTGCACATTCGGTGACGTCTTGCAAGAGGTTGCTGGGACTGCGGAATAACCTCGGCTTAGTGCAGTCTTGCCCTCAGGAGCTCCATCGGTGGCCCCGATCATCAGGCGAGAGACTGACACAGGGGGGTGGAGGACCTCGAACAAGGGTATTGGAGGCTTATGTCCGTTGAGGATATGCCATTAGCTGCATCAGTACGCCTCAGATATAGTATTATTATTATTATTTTTTTAATGGACACCGTGATAGCCCAGTGGTCAAGTTCTACCATCTGGGCCCTGTCGCCAGTTTGATTCCCGTCGGTGCCACCAGTATTTTCATTGAACATACCGGTCCGTCTGGAAGTGTTGGAACTGCCCGTGCGGGGGTGTCATTAGAGCCTATCGTCAATTCTTCGTACTCCCCTCACGGGTGAGACGATGGAGGCGCATGTGCAGATTTGCATCAGCCATTGACAGAGAAGCACTATTATTATCATTATTATTATTATCATTATTATTATTATTATTATTATTATTATTATTGTTATTACTATTATTGTTATAATTATTATTGTTATTATTATTATTATTATGGACACCGTGATAGCCCAGTGGTCAAGTTCTACCATCTGGGCCCTGTCGCCAGTTCGATTCCCGTCGGTGCCACCAGTATTTTCATTGAACATACCGATCCGTCTGGACCAGTATTTTCATTGAACATACCGGCCCGTCTGGAAGTGTTGGAACTGCCCTTGCGGGGGTGTCATTAGAGCTTATCGTCAATTCTTCGTACTCCCCTCACGGGTGAGACGATGGAGGCGCATGTGCAGAAATGCATCAGCCATTGACAGAGAAGCACTATTATTATTATTATTATTATTATTATTATTATTATTATTCAGCCCAATGGCCTCAAGGCGTTAAACTGTGACGCCAACTCATAACCCTTTGGTGGTAGATGCTGGGGAGGAGGGTCGTTGCGCGCGTAAAAGATCTTAAACTCCGCATATGCTGGTTGATAGCCCAGGACCCAGCAGACACCAGATTGTTATGGGTGGGGTTTCGAGGCAGCTCTAGCAACCGCGCTTGGTGTATGCACTTGCACATTCGGTGACGTCTTGCAAGAGGTTGCTGGGACTGCGGAATAACCTCGGCTTAGTGCAGTCTTGCCCTCAGGAGCTCCATCGGTGGCCCCGATCATCAGGCGAGAGACTGACACGGGGGGGTGGAGGACCTCGAACAAGGGTATTGGAGGCTTATGTCCGTTGAGGATATGCCATTAGCTGCATCAGTACGCCTCAGATATAGTAAATCTGCCTTGGAGTGTTGACTGTGACATATTTGAGGAAAATCCCGATGAAAAAACCTAGTCACACTTGCTAAACAGAGTTCCAGCCCAATGGCCTCAAGGCGTTAAACTGTGACGCCAACTCATAACCCTTTGGTGGTAGATGCTGGGGAGGAGGGTCGTTGCGCGCGTAAAAGATCTTAAACTCCGCATATGCTGGTTGATAGCCCAGGACCCAGCAGACACCAGATTGTTATGGGTGGGGTTTCGAGGCAGCTCTAGCAACCGCGCTTGGTGTATGCACTTGCACATTCGGTGACGTCTTGCAAGAGGTTGCTGGGACTGCGGAATAACCTCGGCTTAGTGCAGTCTTGCCCTCAGGAGCTCCATCGGTGGCCCCGATCATCAGGCGAGAGACTGACACGGGGGGGTGGAGGACCTCGAACAAGGGTATTGGAGGCTTATGTCCGTTGAGGATATGCCATTAGCTGCATCAGTACGCCTCAGATATAGTATTATTATTATTATTATCATTATTATTATTATTATTATTATTATTATTATTATTATTAATGTCGGTGCCACCAGTATTTTCATTGAACATACCGGTCTATTTCTGGACCAGTATTTTCATTGAACATACCGACCCGTCTGGAAGTGTTGGAACTGCCCTTGCGGGGGTGTCATTAGAGCTTATCGTCAATTCTTCGTACTCCCCTCACGGGTGAGACGATGGAGGCGCATGTGCAGAAATGCATCAGCCATTGACAGAGAAGCACTATTATTATTAATAATAATAATAAATAATAATAATATTATTATTATTATTATTATTATTATTATTATTATTATTATTATTATTATTATTATTATTATTATTATTATTATTATTATTATTGGACACCGTGATAGCCCAGTGGTCAAGTTCTACCATCTGGGCCCTGTCGCCAGTTCGATTCCCGTCGGTGCCACCAGTATTTTCATTGAACATACCGATCCGTCTGGACCAGTATTTTTATTGAACATACCGGCCCGTCTGGAAGTGTTGGAACCGCCCTTGCGGGGGTGTCATTAGAGCTTATCGTCAATTCTTCGTACTCCCCTCACGGGTGAGACGATGGAGGCGCATGTGCAGAAATGCATCAGCCATTGACAGAGAAGCACTATTATTATTATTATTATCATTATTATCATCATTCATTGTTATTATTATTATCAT
>WBZZ01001404.1:137500-145000 GCA_019918135.1 Paulinella micropora
AATGGTATTGCTGGCAGTTGCTGCGATAATGGAGGCTGCTCAGACACACACAGGCCAACGAAAAGAATCGCATCTATATATGACGTGACCAGAAGACGACAGAACCAAAGTAAACACATACAAAAAATACGTCGCACGGACAAAGATAAGGACCTCTAAACCGCCGGGGAAGTCAGGCTCGTAGAAAGCGTCCTCGAAACGACGCTTGCCTTCCGTTGGAGACTTTCTCTTCTTTGCTTCCTCAGGCGCATCAGGCATGTTCTGCTCGGGTACAATCCTGTAAAATAATGATAATAATAATAATAATAATAATAATAATAATAATAATAATAATAATAATAATAATAATAATAATATGTATCGTCTGCCAATTGCTGGGCCAAAAGGCCATGTGCATCCAGTCCTCCATTCCATAAGGAAAATCTCCACACCAATCGGTGGAATAAAGGAAGTGACGGCATAGAACATTACTCTAGGAGCTTTATACCAATCAGCCCATGGAAAGGGACCGATGAAATAATAATAATAATAATAATAACAATAATAATAATAATAGTAGTAATAATAATAATAATAATAATAATAATAATAATAATAATAGTAATAGTAATAATAATAATAATAATAATAATAATAATAATAATAATAATAATTATAATTATAATGTATCTCCTGCCAATTACTGAGCCAAAAGGCCATGTGCATCCAGTCCTCCATTCCATAAGGAAAGTCTCCACACCAATCGGTGGAATAAAGGAAGTGACGGCATAGAACATTACTCTAGGAGCTTTATACCCATTGAAAAGGACCAATAGCATGTACTCCCTAATAATAATAATAATAATAATAATAATAATAATAATAGTGCTTCTCTGTCAATGGCTGATGCAAATCTGCACATGCGCCTCCATCGTCTCACCCGTGAGGGGAGTACGAAGAATTGACGATAGGCTCTAATGACACCCCCGCATGGGCAGTTCCAACACTTCCAGACGGACCGGTATGTTCAATGAAAATACTGGTGGCACCGACGGGAATCGAACTGGCGACAGGGCCCAGATGGTAGAACTTGACCACTGGGCTATCACGGTGTCCAAAATAATAATAATAATAATAATAATAATAATAATAATAATAATAATAATAATAATAATAATAATAGTGTATCTCCTGCCAATTGCTGAGCCAAAAGGCCATGTGCATCCAGTCCTCCATTCCATAAGGAAAGTCTCCACACCAATCGGTGGAATAAAGGAAGTGACGGCATAGAACATTACTCTAGGAGCTTTATACCAATCAGCCCATGGAAAGGACCGATGGCCTATGTACTCCCTTAATAATAATAATAATAATAATAATAATAATAATAATAATAATAATATTATAATAATATAATAATAATAATAATAATAATAGTGTATCTCCTGCCAATTGCTGAGCCAAAAGGCCATGTGCATCCAGTCCTCCATTCCATAAGGAAAGTCTCCACACCAATCGGTGGAATAAAGGAAGTGACGGCATAGAACATTACTCTAGGAGCTTTATACCAATCAGCCCATGGAAAGGGACCGATGGCCTATGTAGTCCCTAATAATAATAATAATAATAATAATAATAATAATAATAATGATAGTGCTTCTCTGTCAATGGCTGATGCAAATCTGCACATGCGCCTCCATCGTCTCACCCGTGAGGGGAGTACGAAGAATTGACGATAGGCTCTAATGACACCCCCGCAAGGGCAGTTCCAACACTTCCAGACGGACCGGTATGTTCAATGAAAATACTGGCGGCACCGACGGGAATCGAACTGGCGACAGGGCCCAGATGGTAGAACTTGACCACTGGGCTATCACGGTGTCCAAATAATGATAATAATAATAATAATAATAATAATAATAATAATAATAATAATAATAATAGTGCTTCTCTGTCAATGGCTGATGCATTTCTGCACATGCGCCTCCATCGTCTCACCCGTGAGGGGAGTACGAAGAATTGACGATAAGCTCTAATGACACCCCCGCAAGGGCAGTTCCAACACTTCCAGACGGGCCGGTATGTTCAATGAAAATACTGGTCCAGAAATAGACAGTATGTTCAATGAAAATACTGGTGGCACCGACGGGAATCGAACTGGCGACAGGGCCAATAATAATAATAATAATAATAATAATAATAATAATAATAATAATAATAATAATAATAATAATAATGATAATAGTGCTTCTCTGTCAATGGCTGATGTAAATCTGCACATGCGCCTCCATCGTCTCACCCGTGAGGGGAGTACGAAGAATTGACGATAGGCTCTAATGACACCCCGCACGGGCAATTCCAACACTTCCAGACGGATCGGTATGTTCAATGAAAATACTGGTGGCACCGACGGGAATCGAACTGGTGACAGGGCCCAGATGGTAGAACTTGACCACTGGGCTATCACGGTGTCCATAATAATGATAATAATAATAATAATAATAATAATAATAATAATAATAATAATAATAATAATAATAATAATAATAATAATAATAATAATAATAGTGCTTCTCTGTCAATGGCCGATGCAAATCTACACATGTGCCTCCATCGTCTCACCCGTGAGGGGAGTACGAAGAATTAACCGATAGCTCTACTGACACCCCTGCAGGGCAGCTCCAAGCCTTCCAGACAGACCAATACCTTCAAAGAAATCATTCTTCGAAAATACTGGCACCGACGGGATCGAACTGGCGACAGGTCCCAGATGGTATTGACCTTGACCACTGGGCTATCACGGTGCCAATAATAATAATAATAATAATAATAATAATAATAATAATAATAATAATGATAATGATAATGATGATAATAATAATAATAATAATAATAATAATAATAATAATAATAATAATAATAATAATAATAATAATAATAATAATAATAATAATAATAATAATAATAATGATAATAATAATAATAATAATAATAATTTTAAAAAAATTATTGAAAAAAATTATTAAAGAAATGAAAATCCTACATCAACTATTAGGTGGCTGGGTCTGTCGGGGTTCTCTTTTTGCGTTTTCAGTTTGATTGCAAGTGGGATCTTTGCCTGCATTACATGAGCTCTTTCTTCGATTTCTGGCTTTTCTCGGCTCTTTCCAGATCGGCTGCGCGGCGTGGCGTGCAAGTGGCGTGGACTTTGGATTTGTTAATGAGTTAGAGTTATTGATTTAGTATTTGAGTATGAGTATTCAGTTACTGATTTAGTATTTTATATTTTAATACTGTCACTACTTTCAACCATGAAAAAAAAAAGTGTGCGGTGCGGTTTGGCTCGACTGGCCTGAGGTTGCATGTCTGAGGATTGCCAGGCTTGGGCCTGTCCTTGAGGATTTTGCAGCACTTGGCATATTCGCATCGCCTCTGGCCACGTCGAGCCTTACTACGCACTGCGCACGCCCCACCTGGCTACGACAGTCCATGGGTGCGTGTAGGGTGCTACAGTTCCTTGCGGGCTGTCTCACTGTCTGACTATCAGTCTTACTTGCGCCCTGTATTGGTTGTGTCTGATCCCTGCATCCTGCCTTTGCTTAATGCCTTGCTCCCTTGCCCCTGTCTGGTTTGTTTGTTTGTGTTTGTTTGTGTGTGCTAGCCTTGCACTTGTTTTGAGCTTGTTCCTTTTGTTGTGTTATTTTTTGTTCTCCTATCTCATTTGTTTTGTTCTTTCTTCTCTCTGTCTTTTCTTTCTATGTGTCTTGTTTCATATACTATTCTATGGAGCCTAGTGTTTGAAGATTGGTTCCAGTTTTCCATTAGGACCTGCACTGCTGCTCCCTTGGGCCAGATCGCATGATTATAGTGTGTCCCTACGTTTTCCCTATCTGTCTCCTTTTATTTTTCTTCGATCCTTCCTATCTGTCTTCTTTTCCTCCATTGAACCTTGCATACTGTAAAAGACAACAAAAAAAAAAAAAAAAAAAAAAAAAAAAAAAAAAAAAAAAAAAAAAAAAAAAAAAAAAAAAAAAAAAAAACTCCCTCTGATCTTGAGGTGCATGCTGATATGGGCTGCTTGTCGCTGCGCAGTGCGGCTGATATGTTGAAGCATGATTCTGTTATGAATGCGATTTTTCATGACACCAACTGTAGGCATTCCCAGCAGACGTGAGCCTCGTATCTATGATCATGAGCATCGGCGCATTGATCTTGTTATCTATCCATCTCGCGCCCCTGATATTGATGTTGTCCAGGTTGACACCGATGTTTCCCTTGTTAACCCCTTACAGCGTACTTATGTCAAGAGATCATTATCTGATCCTCTATATTGTGCGTGCTAGGGAACGTGCTAAGCATAGCAAGCATGGCCCTAATACTCCGACTGAAGGCATGACTTTTATCCCATTTGCCCTCACTACCTTTGGCATTCTAGGTCAACGGGCATCTGAGTTTATAGATTTCCTTGATAAGGCTGCTTCTTACTATCTCCCATCTATTTTTACTCCAGGTTCATATGGGCGTATCAAATGCATTGTTGTCTTTGAGCTTGCCAGGTTCCATTACCTCAATTGGCGTACTATGCTAGATCGTGCAAGTTCGTCAGCGTGCGAGTGAATTGCGTTAGGTGCTCCAGTTTCCTTAAGGACTGTCTCACTGTCAATCGACCTCACTTGCGCCCTGCGTTAGTTGAGTCTGATCTCTGCATTCTGCCTTTGCCTTATTGTGCTGTCTATCTTTCTGTTTTCACTCTCTTGTTCTTTCTTTGCTTTCTTTGTTTCCTTTGTTATTCTTTTCTTGTTTTTCTCTTTTTCTTTTCTTTCTCTTGTTATTCTTTCAAGGAGCCTAACTGTTGAACCTTAGTTCCAGTTTTCCTTTCCTGCACTGATGTTCCTGAGAACCAGACCGCATGATTATAGTTTGTTTTTACCGTCTTTACCCCTTTCTTTTTTACCATTCAACCTTGCAAAGGGGGGGGGGGGGGTCCACCACAGACCAAATCCATAACTTGATGTCCTTTCTTTTCAAGAGGAATGCATTTCTCTCTTGGCAAACATAAGCAACAAATCACCGTAATTGCAAAAGACATAAACTCATGTTTGTATGGCATACATTCTTCATCGGTTCTTTTATGATGTCTGAGTAGCTCTACATGTCTCTGTGCTGTATGTTTAGGTATGTTTCGAGCCCTCTTTTGTTTCTCTTGTTTGTTCGTTCATTTGATGGCCTTCTGTTTCCCTTCCATTCTCAATGTAATTCTGATATTATCGAAGAAAAAGAGGGTAAAGGATAGAGAGGAGCGACAAGAAGAAATTAGAAGCAAGAGGACTCTCTCCCTCTCTCTTGAGGCCTCTCTTTCTCTGTCTTCACTTCCTTTTCTTTTCATCAACAACTCTTGAAGTGGCACCTATAACCAGGAAAAACAAAAGCACTAGCGGCACCCCATCCGCCCCGGTCTGTCGTAAATCAAACCTTTCTTCAGTTTTCTAGAAGCACCGCAAAAATGACGCTTCTTCATTTCCTGTCCATCCTTTTTCGTGGATGGTATTGGGCGTCATGTGTATGCTGTGCTGTGTGACTCATGACAATACCAGCCAGAATTTCCATTTCAGGGAACCCAGAGGCATCATCGACAGCAGGGGGGTGAGTTTGTCTTTTTTTCTCGAGACCGTGGTGTTGGCTCTTACCTACCTTGGTTTCCTTTCTTCCTGTTTCAGAGTTTGCTGGAGTGCCATCGCTCTGGCAGGAAGATCACCGCTGAAACCACGACACCATGGGTACCATAAGTCGTTTCTTGTTTTTCTCGAGACCGTGATTATGGCATGTTGCTCCCCTCCCTCCCTACTTATGGTTTCCATTTCTATTTCAGAGTTATCAGAGTTATCTAGAGTGGCATCTAGCAAAGATGGCACCTGATGCATCATTACATCTTGGGTAATCTCTTCATTCCACAACTTTTCATAACCCAACTTTCCTTACATTTTCTCAATACTTAAATCCATTTTTGTGTGCTCAGTATCGGAGAAGCATCGCTACAGATTGTGACTATCAAGGACGGCTCGGCTAGGACTACCAAGTGATGGTGGCTGGGATAGGGATGTGTAGGAAGAGACCCGTTGTGCTTCTACCCAGATGAGCTTCTGTGGCATTTGTGGCTACGTGGGCCTCTACAAGGAGTTCAGCTCGTCTTTGGGGTTTCCCATCAGGGAGTATACTAGACAAAAAGGTGGTGCTCATGGTACCTTTTTTTTCTTCGAAGGTAGAAGGCAAAGGCAAGGCAGAGCCAGTTGGGGCTATTACGAGCTTTGAGAGCTACGACAACGACTTCCACCCACATGAGCTTCTGTGAGCTTCTGTGACTTTTGTGGCTACGTGGGCCTCTACAAGGAGTTCAGCTCGTCTTTGGGGTTTCCCATCAGGGAGTATACTAGACGCAAAAGGGTGGTGCTCATGGTACCTTTTTTTCTTCGAAGGTAGGAGGCAAAGGCAGGGCGAGCCAGGGCCAGCCGAAAGGGCCAAGTTGGTTGGGGCTATCACGAACTTTGAGCTACGACAAGGACGAGGTTTCAACCAGCAGCGAGTTGGCTTCAACAGCGAGTTGGCTTCAACAGCGAGTTGGCTTCAACAGCGAGTTGGGTTCAACAGGGAGTTGGCTTCAACAGCGAGTTGGGTTCAACAGCGAGTTGGCTTCAACAACAGGGAGTTGGCTTTCATTAGAAAATAACATTCGAGATTTTATTTTAGAATCAATAGATCTTGTTGACCAGCGAATTTGGTAGATAATGTCATGTGGGATTTCGCTTAATGCTTCTCTTGCCTTTGTGCAACGAGGTCATGGGCACTTCGTGCGCCCCTTCTGGGTTCAACTTTCCAAGGAGCTATCTGCGTCTGCTACAGTTTCCAAGGAGAGCTATCTGCGTCCGCTACAGTTCCCAAGTAATTGTCTTTTTGGGTCATGGCTGGCTATAGTTATGGGTGAGCGGTAATGGCGTGGCTATGGTGAGAGCAGCAAGGCGTGGTTATGGTTATGGGTGAACGGCACGGCGATGATGGCTACCACGCACGGGTGATGCGATATGGATAGGCTATGGCTCTTGAGTAAAGACTATACGGCCTTGGCTATGTTTATGACGGGAGCATCAGGGTATAGGAGTTGCCGGCGTTGCCGAGAGTTCAGGACAAGGAGTAGGATCTTCCAGCGTCAGGACAAGGGAGAGGGACAAAGGAGCGTAGTACTAGGTTCAGAGTTATACAGCGTCGGGAAAGGCAGTATGATCGTCCAGCGTCAGGACAAGGGAGAGAGAGTCGGATCTTGGCGTCAGGCAAGGTCAGAGGGAGTAGGATCTTCGTCAGGACAAGGGAGCAGGCAGTTGGGATCAGCAAAGGAGCGTCCAGCGTCAGGACAAGAGAGCGAGTAACGTCAGGACATGATAGGATAGGATAGACACGGAGAGCACCTCAGTGCAGTCTACATCTCAGGAGAGCGTCTTAGCGTCAGGACATGGGAGTGCCAGGACCAGG
>WBZZ01001404.1:152500-157500 GCA_019918135.1 Paulinella micropora
CCATAAATCCGATAAGATTACAAACCTGGATGCGCCTGCGGATATAACTGCTTCCAAAGTACAAGAAAAGCTTGCTCATAAGCTGCTGAAGCGAGCTCCTAGCTCAAACAGCAGCGCTTTACCAAGCCCACCTAGCGTGGTATTGGTAAAAATTGAAGATGCTAATGTACGGGCAGCCATATCCCAGCTCCAGCGCGATAATCTTAGAGACATTTATCTCCTCCTATATCTTCTCGACGATCCGAACAGCAAGGATTGCCTCATCAGCCTACTATCTCACCTTGCACACAACAACATTCCTGCAATGACGAGACCCCACCTACGTGTCAGAGACTGCATGGGAAAGTGGTACAACGAAAAGAAAGAAAAGTTGCGGCCACTCTCGTGGGGATGTGGCCTCTTTACTATCGTCGATCGCGCCATTACTATCAAGCATGATCGAGCGCCAGGACAAGATACGCTCTTGCACCGTACACAATACGCTGTAGGCTTGAACGGAGGATCTCAAGCCGCTATCCTCACCATCCAGTCCATCCTCTCCTGCCCAGCAGCCCCTTCCCCAGCCTGCATTATCTTGGATGCAGAGAATTTCTTCAACAGCAGAGAAAGGAAAGCAATGCTTCAAGCTGCCTACAATCAAGAGAAGCTTAAGTATCACTACGGCTGTATCGACCTACAATATGGCAATGATGCGGAATCATGGATTGTCTACAAAGATTGGTCAGGGAATCCATACATTGGCATTTGCCACA
Organism: Paulinella micropora; assembly: GCA_019918135.1. Classification (NCBI taxonomy): domain Eukaryota; phylum Cercozoa; class Imbricatea; order Euglyphida; family Paulinellidae; genus Paulinella; species Paulinella micropora. The sequence continues at coordinate 153,253 of WBZZ01001404.1, forward strand.
ACGATGGCTGTAATCAAGGCTGCTCTCTATCAATGGCACTGGCATGCAACTCCATGATTGGTCTTACGGAAGAAGCACTTGAGGGTACGCGAGCAGAGTGTATATCGTATGCAGACAACTTTCACTTCGTGGGTACCGATGCGGAATCAGTCGTCGCTGCCACCAAGAAGTTCATTGCCAATAAGCCTTATGATCTCAACTTCAACATTGAATGCATCCTCTGGCGGTCACGCCAACCACCGGCACAATCACTTATCGATTTTGCTATGGAACATGGGAAACCAATCAAGCACGGGTGAACGAAGACGCTCAAGGGCGTAATTGGCGACTTCAAGGACGACGAATGGAAGCAAGAGATGATGAACGAGATATCTAAGGACGTATTATCCAAAATCTTACCTGTCTTTGACGCTCTCAAAGATGAGAGAATGGAACATCAAATTGCATACCACACTTTATCCAAAACATTGCCCAGCTATCTTGTTCATCTCATGCGCACCATCCCCACATCTCTCTTCTCAAACATCATCAACCAGATCGATCATCACATACACGACACATTCTTGCATGTCTTTGGTGTAGATGCAGGTGCCTTTCACTCGCTACCTGATGACGTGCAGAATTCAGTTCGTGCTCAAGCCTGCCTGCCTGTACACTCATGTGGCTTCGGATTGTCTGATGTTAAGGCTCTTGCCCCCATCGCATACGCTGCATCACTTGCAGACGCTGCACCCAGGATTTGGGCCGCGCTTGAGATAGTGAATCCTAGCTATGTTGCATCCGTTTTGAATGCTGATAATAAGTATCATCTTAACCCTCTCCCTCTCTTCTTAGAAATCTGTCCTACTCTGGATCGACTGCGCGCTCAGGCGAATGACAACCCAGTTACAAAGCACTCGGGCGGCATCAACCTCTCCATCCCCATCACCACTCTTCTCCCCCTTTGTGATGACTTTACTTCTCTCTCTTTCCCCTCATTTATACAACACTATGCTCTGCCCTCCTCTCCATACCTATCTGCTCGTGCCGATATTGATAAATATGCTCTACGTTTTTGCAAATTACAAAAATGCTTTCTTGCTCAGCACAACTTTCAGCGATTTGAGAACTGGCGAGCACGTGACGTCCCCGACGTTGAACGAGCACGTCAGAACGCTCTACTTGCTGAAGGCGCTAACATTGCTCTTACATGCCCACCCATCCACAGATACCTTGTACTTCAAGATCAGGCATGGGATCTCATGGGACAAAGGCGTGCCGGCCTCGTCGACCTATCAAAAGAACTGCCACCCGACCCAGGACCTTATGCTTGCTGCGAATGCAAAGCTACCTTCCTCACTCTCTCTCTGCACTTGAAACACACACTGACAACACATGCACACACAAGCGCGGTTCTGCTGCTAAGCTCAAGCATGATGGCCTTGTAAGCTATTGTATGAGGACGTTTCAAAGGTAGGTGGGATAAACGCAAAGCTCGAGCCTCGTTACTACAATGACGAGAAACGATGGATCGACCTCGCTGTTTTCACCTCTGCGAATACTACCTCTCCGCTACAGCTTGACACTGATCTTGCAGTCACCAACCCTATCGCTCCATCCTATGTCGAAGATACCATTCGCGACGTGAATGCTGCCATCGAGAAGCGTGAAACCGAAAAAATCAACAAACACGCGGAAGGATGTAAGCAGGCTGGCGCGGAATTCATCCCCTTTGTCATGTCTAGCTTCGGTGGATTTGGAACGCATGCTCAAGTCTTCATGAGGAACATCGGTGAGCAGGCAGCATTCTACATGCCATCGATCTACAGTCCGCAAGCGTACGCTCTACGGATCAAGACTATTCTTCACTTTGCAATCCATCGCTGGAATTACATCAACTGGATGCATCAACTCAGGAAGTCCAACTGCCTACATCCTCACAGACTCCCACAGCACAAGAGACGGGCTATCAGCCTCACATCTGCTTTCCCATACTGGGAATCGCGTCGATTTGAGTAATTAGCTTTTAGCTATAGCTATTTTAAATTATGAGCACTCTGACTAGGACTATTAATACTTATGAATTAGTTTCTATTATTTGTACAACGTTTTGTTATTATTAAAATATTTTCTTGTGAAAAAAAAAACGATGGAACACCAAGCTTGCTCCCCTGTCTGCTACTTGAAGGAGAACTCACCGAATCAGCCAACGTATACGGTCAACCACTCACAGCCCCAACTTCCTCCTCTCTCTTTCACTTAAAAAGAAAAGAGGGGGGCCGCCAGACAAATTTAATATTTTCCTTTAATACGCTTGACTGAATAACTAGGTTTCCACCTTAGATAAAGGTATAACTTACTAGCTATATTTTTCACGTGGACGTTCCCTGAGTCCAATTGTAAAATTATTCTCTCAATAGAAGCGAAGAAGAAGAAGAAGAAGAAGAAGAAGAAGAAGAAGAAGAAGAAGAAGAAGAAGAAGAAGAAGAAGAAGAAGAAGAAGAAGAAGAAGAAGAAGAAGAAGAAGAAGAAGAAGAAGAAGAAGAAGAAGAAGAAGAAGAAGAAGAAGAAGAAGAAGAAGAAGAAGAAGAAGAAGAAGAAGAAGAAGAAGAAGAAGAAGAAAAAGAAAAAGAAAAAGAAAAAGAAGAAGAAGAGGAGAGAGAGAGAGAGAGAGAGTGAGAGAGAGTGAGAGAGAGAGTGAGACACAGACAGACAGAGACAGAGACCTACAAACAAACACACACACACACACACAACTAGAATGTACGTACTTTGATCGACAACAACTACAAACGCACAAAAAACTTTGAATTGCTTGAAATTCAGAAATCACAGTTTCTACTTCACGATACCTTGCAACCACGGAGTCAGTGTGAAAAGGGCGCGCAGCATTATGATGTTTTCTGCTCATCAAAAGCAACTGCATCGATCAAGCTGAACAAAAGTCTATTCTTTATTTATCAGTTTATCCGGCGCGGGATAAACCAACTTTATTTTTCTGTGTGTGTGTGTGTGTGTGTGTGTGTGTGTTTGTGTGTGTATGTATGTGTGTGTTTGTGTCTGTGTGGTGGTGGTGGTGGTGGTGGTGTGTGTGAGTGTGTGTGTGTGTGTGTGTGTGTGTGTGTGTATGTGTGTGTGTGTGTGTTGTGTTGTGTGCGTGTGTTGTGTGTATGTGTGTGTTTGTCTGTATGTATGTATGTATGTGTGTGTGTGTTTGTGTCTGTGTGGTGGTGGTGGTGGTGGTGTGTGTGTGTGTGTGTGTTTGTGTGTGTTTGTGTGTGTGCGTCTGTGTGTGTGTGTGTGTGTGTGTGTGTTTGCGGCACGCTATTCTTTACGTGATGTGTGTGTGAGTGTGTGTGTGTGAGAGAGAGAGAGAGAGAGATATCTATCTATCTATCTATCTATCTATCTATCTATCTATCTATCTATCTATCTATCTATCTATCTATCTATCTATCTATCTATCTAATTCAAAAATTGTAGTGATCATCACTACTTATTTTTAGTGACAATCACTATTTTTTTTTTATTTTTTCAAAAATCGAGTTCTAGCAGTGCTTGCTAGTGACGGTCACTAAATATGTAGTGATGGGCACTAACTTTTTAGTGATCATCACTTAATAAGTGATCATCACTAAAATCACTACGTTTTGCACAGCAGTCGACCGTTACATCCGGAAACACTTCCATTTTGAGGTAATGATCATCACTACGTCGTTTAGTGATGAGGGAGAATCTAGGCCGTAGTGATATCACTACATTTGTTGAATTAAGGAAAATGGAGGCGTAGTGATGATCACTACCTCAAAATTTTCTTTATTGTAGTGATGATCACTACGTTTTTTTTTAGTGATGTATCACTAACTTTTTGTAGTGATCATCACTACAAAAAGTTAGTGATGGTATTCCGTACTTGTAGTGTATCTATCTATCCATTTATCTATCTATTACGGTGCTCAAAACACTTGGACTAACGGCTTGAACGGCTTCCTTCTCTTTCTCTTCTTCCTTGTCCTCCTCAAGACCCCACTCTCCATTTTGCCTTTTTCTTCAAACCCCTTGGAGAAGATTTTGCTCATGTCCACCCTTACGAAGATCCTTCGAGCCTCCTCGAAAAGAAGAGTCCAAAAGTGCACGTCCATCCGGACTATAAGTCACAACCCGGCAATGTCAACCCGGATTCCACCCACAGTGTTGACGCCGAAACATACTCTCATTTCGTCCAAGAAGTGCCCCGAAAGAACCAATCGAAAGAAGAAAGCACCTGAT
>WBZZ01001404.1:172500-212500 GCA_019918135.1 Paulinella micropora
TGGCTTCCAGTGGGCCAAGGGATTACCCCAGCGTTGGATAGTGGTTTGATCCTTTGTGTCTTCGTAGATGGGACGGAAGAGAGGGTTCTTGTCTGAGGTCGTACCGAGCTGGTGAACTACGAGGTCCTTTTCCTCGTTCTCTGGGTCCTCGTCTAAAACGATGCCAAGTTTAACCTGATCGCGGTCGATGAATGCTACGACTTCGCCGATGGTGTAGTTGACTGAGTCGTCGTCGTGATCGTCTACTGCGACCGTGTTGAGCGGGGCGAGGCAGTCCGTGGGTGCAGTATACGGAGCGAGATGTGAGCGGTCGATGCGTTTCAATACCTTGTTGGTCTTGAGATGACGCAGCTTGAAGCAGTTTGAGCTGACCTGCTCAACGATGGTATAGGGGCCGTCGAACTGAAGAACGGAGGAGGCTGGAATGCCTTGCTTGGAAGGCTTGGGGCGGTAGACGGAGACTGTGTCGTTTACTTTCCATTCCTTGACAGCGTTGCGGCGGCCTTTGTTCTTTTGAGCGACGGACCGGGCGCGGGTAACGGTGGTGTACGCGCTGACATAAGTTGTGACAGCGGTGCGGGCGCTGTTCAACAGTGCGATCTGTTCGGCCGATTGTATTGACAGTGTCGGTGATGCGTCGAGGGCGGCGCTGGAAGCGGTAGCGCGAGCATTGACAATCTCCGGCGAGTCGAAGAAATCCAACGTGCAGCGGGGCTTGCGGGCGAGCATTCCTTCAAAGGCAGTAGTGCCGGTTGCTGTAGATACGTATGTGTTCTGAGCGAAGGAGAGAGAAGGGATGATGCTGGGCCAGTTGGTCTTTTCTGCCTTAGGGAGAGACTGGATAGCCGTGCGGATAGCTTTGTGGCGACATTCAACGTAGCCGAGTTGATGATGCGAGTAGGGCGCGGTGGTGAGCCATTCGAAGCCGGCTACGTTGCAAAATCGTTTGGCCAACGTACCAACGAAAGAACTATGATAGTAGGAGAAGATGGACTCCGGAAAGCCAAAGATGTAGGCCCATCGATTGAGGATGAGTTCCACTGTTTCTTCCGCGGATGTGGAGACGCATGGGATAAATTGGAGAAATCCCGAGAAAAGATCGACGATGGTCAGTATGTACTGAGAGGTGACGCCGGGGATGCCGATGTGAACGTGGTCGAGGCCGATGCCCTGTCCTTGATGCGTCCATGTGAGCGATGAGTATCGGCCGTGGTTAAGGGTCAGGCGGGCGTGGACTAGTTGGCAAAAGTGGCAGTCACGGAGGGCGGCGAGGACGTCATGATGATATCCGTACCGTCTGTGCGGAACCAAATGTAGCGCTCCTTGATAAAGGGGACGAGTGTCGGCGCTTTGGCGTGGTTCTGCATGAGGTGGGCATAATTGATGAGGGAACGGCGTAACTCTTCTGGGACATAAACCTTGACTGAAGATTGATCGGGGTCAACGGTGACTGCGATACCTTGTCGGAGGATCAGTTCGGCTGAGCCGGCGGAGACAGAGATGATGTCTTCGGTCCAGAGAGGGGCCGTGAAGCTGTCCTGCCGTTGTGCGTTGATGATCTGCTGGCGTGTAACGCGCTGTGCATGCGATGTAGCAACGAGAGGATAGATATAGTGTTGCTCCATTCCAAGTCCATGTACGAGCCAGACGAGGTTGTCTTCAAGGAATAAGATCTTGCGGCATTGCTCGACGATCGTCTGTGGAAGAGTTTCATCGGGGACGCAATGAACCAAGTCTTGAGGCATGAGCAGTGCGAAGGGCCTGCGGAGAGCAAACATATCACGGGCAACCATCGGGGAGCGTTCAGCAGAGGGAATGACAATGGCCAAGTCCCATGGGGCTTGAATGCTACGTAGAGTGGGGCCGCCGCGGAGGATCCGGCAAGATACCTGGGACTTGAGACGGGTATCCAGGGCCGCGTGCGTGCCTTCAACTGCTAACCAAAGGGTAGAGCCTGCTCGGGGTGCCGGAATGGTGGATAAGAGCTGGAGAATCGCCTCGGCTTCGCCAATCAAGGTGGGCTGGCCGGGGGCGATGCAAGGGACACGTGAGAGACCGTCGGGGAGTTGGTTTTGTTTACCTGGTAGGTATTCGACTTTGAATCGAATCGGCTGAAGGTGCTCCAAAACCCAGTTGACGACCATGGGGCTGCGAGCATGCCATAGCCACAAAAGGGGCCGGTGATCTGTGACGATGGTGAGTTCGTGATCGCTGGCATCGATGTAGTAGCGGCACTGTTGAATACCGTAGATGACGCCGTAGGCTTCACGAACGTAGGTCGCCCATCGTGTTTGCGTGTCTGTAAGCTTCTGGGAGAAGTACTGGATGACCGGAGCGTTGCGCTCTGGGCCATTATGAAGTGCGCCGCCAATGCCGATCTGGCTTGCGTCCGTCCGGAGGTAGAGTCGTTGCGACTGCTCATACTTCACCAGAATGGGGAGCGTAGTGAGGACACGGCGGAGCTTCTTCATGCATTTCCTCTCATCTCGGGTCAGGTAAGGGGCACCGGAGGGCCGAGCGTGAGTGGATTTGAGAAGATTGGTCAGAGGTGCCACTAATCGGGAATAGTCAGGGATATGGGCTTGGATGAAGTTAGTCATACCTAAGACTGATCGGACTTCAGAAACGTTGGATGGGTCGGCCAGCTTGAGAATAGCGTCGACCTTGGAAGAATCTGCGGCGATACCTTTCTTGCTGCAGCGTTTACCCAAGATGTTGAGCTCGCGGTAGCCTAAGCGTAGTTTCCGGGCCGAACCGTGGAGGCCAGAGTCTCGCATAGCCTGAAAGATGCATCGGAGCTCGCGAAGATGGGTATCGAAGTCGTTGGAGCCGTCTGTGACGTCGTCGAGGTAGGCCGAAGCGGATTTATTCCAAAAGTCCAGATGGTTGAAGGACTTATCCATAGCGCGTTGAAAGTCTCCCGGGGCGCGGTGAACACCTTGAGGCATAAAATTAGGAACTAGGAGTCCTAAGGGTATCCAAACAGCGAGAATGTCGCGGCTACCGTCATCTGGATTGAGTCTCAGATGCGTGAAGCCGTCGACCATGTCGATAGAACTGAGATAGTGCCATCGCGAAGCGTTCGCGGTATTGATCCGGGTTGGGTAAACCTGGCACAGGCAGGTGGAGGTTGTCGTTGGCACCGCGGTAGTCGTAGACGTTGCGTATGTCGCGGATGACCTCCTTTGCTAAGTCTTCAAACTTTCCTACGGGGCAGGCTCGACTAGCCCAGGCACAATTTGCAGAGGCCATGGACCAGAGGCCAGCTGTAAGAACGTCACTTGCCCAACCTTTGAGGTATTGGTGTACCGCTGGAGTCCAATTTGGGCATTGCACCGCAATTGGTTTAGCTCCCGGTTTGAGGATGAGGGACACAACAGTGTGGTTGAAGACACCTGCTTTGTCTTGGAAGACATCGTCGAATTCTCCGAGGAGGGCCCATAGAAGTCGTTGTTGTTCTGCAGTGAGGCCGGAGTTGACGACTTCAGGTGCGTATTGGGCGCAGGCGGCGCGGTAAGTTTGGCGGCCTGTTTGTCTAAAAAGTCGCGGCAAAGCCTCTCAGAGATGAGGATCCACGGGGTGGTCTGTGTTCCACTAACCGTAGTTGCCGTACAGTAAAGCATGCGCGGGTCCGGGCATGCTGCAGCGAGCTCCGCCATGGCGGGATCGAAGTATGGAGGATCCTTTACAGCGAGGACTGTGACTTCCCGGTGGGGAAGAGCCATGGTGGAAGGATCCGGCGGTAAGAATAGGGCGGTGTCTGGAGAGTGCTCCAGACTTGATGGTCACGCCCGACCCTGTTTGGTATTCAATCGCTGCTGGTGTCCGGTACCAGACCGAGCGTACATGTAGAAGTGGCGGCGCTGTGTTGGAGCCGCAAAACGATGCTGTGGGCGCGAAGGTGGCTTGTAATTTGGGTTTTGGACGGGCCGAGGGGCTGTCTGACCATAATGGGCAGTGCTGCCCTGTTGGCTGGTCCGATATACCCGGTGAGGTTGATACTTGCCATCGCCGGCCGGCGGATATCGGGTCCGCTTAGCGTTGCACGTGTTTGCGGCTCTTCTTGTAGCGGGGGTGGCCACCAAGACTACTGTTGAAAGCTGGTCGAGCTGGTTTCGGTTTAGGCTTGCGTGTCCCAGTAGCGCCAGTAGTGTCGATGTGAAGGCAATCGCCGAAGCCACACTTGCACCACACTTGATGTGTCTTGTTGGGGTGAAGCGCTTGCCATGCAAAAATGCAGTCAGGGACATTATAGGCGAACTGGTTACTGTCGAGTGATGGTACGGTATCTATTGAATACCAGACAAGGTCCATACTATGTTTCCCCATTTTGACTAGCTCAGCGAGCTTCCGCCAAACGCACTCTTTGTCTTTGACGCTCGCCACACCGTTGATAGCTCCTGATGTGTTGAAGAAAGCGCAATCCAAAGAGTACGGGATGATGAGGCCGCAGTTGCTGAAGTAGTTGAGTTCCGAAAGGATCTTCGGTCGTAAGTAGATGTGAAGGCTGTGATTAATAGCGGAAAGCCGAAATGATGGCTGTGTAGGTAGATCGGAGGGCTTGCTACCTGCGCAGTGTTTAGCTGTGCAAATACACCATGGTAAATGGGGTGTAAGGCATGCGCTGCATGAAGCGCGGAATGCAAAGAGGCCATCAGGAAGATCTTGTCAGGTACCGGCGTCGAAGTTCTGTTTAGCTCGCGTTGGAGAAAAGGTTACCCGTACTTTGTCCGACATCGATCCAATGGGCCAAGTTGCACCAGAGGTAGCGTTGCTGATCCGGGTCAAGCTTGTCTGTAAGGTAGGCTGTAGCCGCGTTGAGTCCGCCAGAGGAGACGCAACAAATCCAGTCCATGTGCGCGTAAAGATTGAGCTGCTTCAAAATCTTAAGGCGCATGTCCGTTCGTAGATCGGGATTGATGGCAGCAAGGCGGAACGCACCTGGATAGACAGGCTGAGGGGCTGGTTCGAGAGGGGCGTACTTCGTTTCGAGCCATTCCGCTTGTTGTCTTGGTCGGGAACGTAGGAGCATGGCGTGGGACGGCGATGTCGCCGCAGTTGAGGAAGACAATGACGATGAAGATCATGTGGCCGTAGGTGGTTGGCTACCTGCCGGGGGCGAGTCCGGTTTTGTCTCGTCGTCGTCGTCGTCTTGTCTCCGGTGCGGAGCCGGCTGTCCGGTGTTACAGGCTGTCCTTGCCACTCGGGGCGTCGTAGGGGCAAGAGAAGAGCTTGGAGCTGCGTACATGAAAGGTCGTGAAGCGGGAGCGGGGTCCGGGGTACCGGCGGGTGCAAGGCCCGAGCTAGAGCTCGAACTACTGGAGCTGGCACTGGAGCTGGAAGCTGGAGCGAATGCTGCGTTTTCGCTTGCGTCCACGTCAATCGGATGCGTGCTGGATCCTGGTGTTCCGGGCCGTCCTTGTGGCTTCAGCATCACGTCAAATCCCGGGTCGATGTACATACCTTGGGGGAAGCCGATGCGGTAGTGTCCGCGTGTTTCCAGTGGGCTCAAACTGTGGACTGGGAGAGGCAGATTCAGGAGGGTCTCTGCGTCAATGTCCGACGTAAACATCTTCATTTCGCAGTAGAATAGACGTAGGCGCTCGGCAGTCTCGGTTGACTTCAAGTTGAGCCAGCGTCCCGTAGGAGTGTGTCTATCCACCGGCTGTGCCGCGAGTGCGTTTCCTGCCTCCCATATCCGGATGTGGGGATTCGGGTGGAAGTTGGTTTCTTTGCGAACGCATGGAACGCCAACAGGGTAACCTTTCAAACGCTTTTCTCTCGAAAACGGGTTGGCAATGTCGTACTTACAAGGGTAAGTGCCCGTAGGATGGTGGACTACGTGGATTTCGCGGCTGTAGCGTTTGCCGGTCTGGCTGGCGATTAGATAGATAGCGGTCTGAGCTATGATCCATTCCACGTTTTCGTATCGGGCCCAATAGAATGTAGTAGGCCATTGGATGGACGAGTCAGGTTGCTGTGGGTCGATCCAGTTCGGGCACGTTCGAAGGTAGTTAGCGAGGTGTCGGCGGGCGTTCCTCCGATGGCTTCCTAGCGTGAACATGCCTCTGGTAATTTCAATTCCTCGCGTTAATCCACTCCAGTTGTCTGTGAGGATGTTGTCGAAGAACTTTCCGTCGCCCCTGTTCATGTAGTAAATGGTCAGGGAGCTCTGGTTGAAATAGTTCCGAGGGAGGTCGACTGTGCATAGGTAGCTGCGCTCGCGTACTGGCCTAACTTGGATGTCATAATAGGAGTCCGTTGCGGTGGTCTTTAGCCAGATGGGATCAATGCAAGGGAATCGGTGAAAGTAGTGCTGAAGTGCGAAGCAGCGTTCTCGTGTTGGTAGCCTGAACGAGTAGCGTTGGTACTCTGAGGTGCCAAATGCCGGGGCCATGGTGTATTGGCCGGTGGTCGGAGTTTCCATGCAGCTCCACGGAAAAAGTAACTCACCTTCGGAAAGAGCGTCCATGATGGTGTCTCGGGGCGCCGTTCTTGGGGAGGCACCGACGATGAGTTCTAGGTACGATGACACTTTGTATCCCCAGGGACGGAGTCTGGATTGATATGCCATGCCGGTGCGGAAGTAGTCCACGTCCCCGGTTGGCTCCACTTGGCGGCCGACGAGGGCCGTACACACAAGTTGTGCCGTGCTTCGTCCATGTGCCGGGCCCAAGTGAAGGATGGTGGCATTCAGTTGGTTTCCAAGAATTTCTTCATCGTGGGTGCGCCTTTCGGTTGGTTCATTTTTATTTATTTTGCTAAATTGAATGTACAATGAGAAAGATAGTATTCCCACCCAAACCCGTAGCGGTTGCAGGGTACCGTCACTACAACCACCAGCAACAGGGACACCGAGGCAACGGGTTTGTTGGCTGGGGGAGCATTTGGCCTTGAGCGTGGCAGCCCGCTAGGATCTGGGCGCAAAGGGTCGAAAGACACAGATGCACGTCGTAAAGCGTATGTGAAGGAAAGAAAGAAAGAAGGAAGAAGGAACAGCTATAGGAAACTAAACAAACAAAATGAACCAAACCTAGTAACCGGCTGGCACAGGCCAATTATATCCGGGGAGCGTGTACTGCGGAACTGCTGATCCGTTGCAAACAGGAACTGCTGCCTCCCTCGTCCATTGTCGAAGCGGGAAACCCTTCAGTGCCGAACCGCGGGTTCCATAATGCAGACTGTACCCACAACACGAACTCGCCGACGAGACGCCTGCTTCACTGCTGGGGAGCTCCGAAGACGGGGAAAGGGAGAGAGAAAGAAAAAGGGGGGGGGGGGGGCCGGTAGGGGAGCATGGTCCGAGGCCCAAAAAGGAGAATCCGCTTTTTCCGTCCGTCCCACCTTGAAGACCAATCCCACCACGGGCCAGAAAAACCTCCGGGCAGAGAAATTTCAAAAAGGGTGAGAAAAATTACTCTCGAGAGAGCAGACTATGAAAATGATGAGCCTGTCCCCTTCGTGCCTTCCATCCCCATGACCATGCAGTTCCAAAATAGCGGGAAACATAAACAGGGCGGTGAATCCCCCTAGTGACTCTGTGCGGGCGGAGGCGAGGTCGGGAGAAAGAAAGAAGCAGAAGCCTGGGTGGGGGCTTGGTAGCAAAATTCAAATCTAGAGGCAGAGCTAGATCCCTTCGGTACCATGGCCCCGAGGATTGGTGGGCTTCGATGGGGGGGACAAGGGTGCGAGGAATGGAGACTCCAGAGGCAGGCTGGTGTGCCAGTGGGTCGTCAGACTTGCTGGTGGGCCATGCGCGCCACAGGAGACCCACTCCTCGCACGTCTTCGGGATCGGTGCGTTGGACTTTTACCCCCTTGGATCTGAGCTTCGTTGGGCCACGACACGTCTACAAAGCAATCAGGCTTGCTGTTGGAGACGGAAGGGGGGTCCGGGGGCGGTCCTGCGGGAAAGTGGTGAAGGAGATTCCATGTCTGGATGATATGCTCGTGGCAGAGCCTTGTGAGGCCCTGCTAAATCTGTACCGCAATTTCCTTGGAGAAATGGAGACAGAGTTCGTCAAAGGAGGTCTGAGAAATGTAACCTTTAGCACCCATCGCAATGACTGTTGAATAAGATTAGTGGTCATTGGGCGGCTGCCGATGGTCTGACTTTGGATCGATTCTTCCAGTGGGAGGTATCGATGATCGTATATCGCCCTCGGGTTATAGCCCCACGCTTTCCAGGACTTCCAGGGAATAGCAGGCCAGGTGGCAGGCGGGTCCTCCCCGCGGAACGCCTTGGGGTCCCCAGCGGAAAGGAGGGTCTATCCGGTGTCCATCACTATTCCAGGTCTCACGTCGTTCGTCCCGAGTCTGCACCGAGGTGAGATATGACTCGCCCTCGCGAACCAGCCATTGATCTTCACGGGTGGTGTAATCTACCAGAGTAACATGATTTGATCTGCGGGTGGCGGTAACCAGTAGATCTACTTATGAGAGAAACCTGGTCCCGCCATGTCAACCATTACGTGGGCAGCGGGGTGAGTGAAGGCAGGGGGGGGGGGGGGTCCAGAACTGGGGGAGCACCATCCTCCGGGGCGGGGGCACCCCGTGCACTTGCTTCGACCAGAGATGGATCCGTGTCTGGCAGCGGGCGGGGGAGCGCCTTCCTCGCCGATGATGAAAACTTTGCGATCTGGCGCTATGCCTTCTTCGTTGTCTGTGCGTTCCAGGCATCGTCTGATCCATTGTCTGCATTTGTAATGCCGCAGATCGAGCAGGGTTCTAAGGGCCTCTGAATGGAAGGAGGACCTAGAAAGCATGTAGTGGCTGATGCTCCCCGTGACCTTGCAGCCGTAGGGGCAGGTCGTCGAGGTGGCGCCCTTGGTAATCACTGTGCTAATTCTGGCCGGAGTGGGCCAGACCTCCAGCTGACACTTGAGTATAATGGCAACCTCCCTTCCCGATAGACCACCGTGGGGACGGAGGAAACGGTTGGTGATAGCCTGGAAAGGTCTGCGAATCTCAGACCGGATCCCCAAAGACAGGCCGAACCGGGGCGCCGCCTTTGATTGCTTGCATCCTCCGAGCATCGTTGACGCAGCTTCCAAAGGTTGTAGGAGGCCCAATTCTTTTTAACGAAGGCGATAGCCTGGTCCACTGTACCTGGTGCTACCGTCTCCTTGGTGAGGAAGTTGGTAACTGAGATGACAACTGGGATCTCTAGTGCATTCCATTCGTAGCGGGCTGGGGAACGTCATAAGCTTCCTTGAATCGAGCGAGCCTATTTTCTGCATCAGTCTGCTGCTGTCTCCCTTCAGGCCATGACGAGTCGCTGACATGCCCTGGAGGAATGCGGGGGTTAACGCCTATCCCAAGTACTCTGCAGGCTCGAATCCAGTAGAGCACCATGAGTCCGTCACGACGGTCCTCCTTTAACATATGGAGATGCCCTTGCCATCCCAGGAGAGGTTGGTCAGGTGGGTCGGGAAGCTTGGGGCACTGTTTATTGATGTCCTCTGGCAAGGGGTGATTATCTTGGAGAGCCCCACGGTTCACAGCGTTTACGTAGCGCGAGTAGAAGGCTGGGGCGATGCAGTCCATGGGGGGCTCAACCCCGTGGAAGACAGAGTGCATGCGCCAAATGTCCGGTGGATGAATCGGTGTATACGCTGGTGGTGGGCGGGGTCCACCGTCCCCGGTCCACCGAAAAGGAAAGAGCGGGCGACTCGGCTGGTGGGATCGCGTAATGTTGGAAGACTTTCGGCGAGTCCGGAGGGGAAGCCGCTCCTCCCACTCATCCCTACAAGTGGCAAGACTTTCTATATACTAAAAGAGTGATTGCCATACGGTATGATAAAAAAAGAAGAAAGAGAAGAAGTAGTAATAAATTTTAGGCCAAGTGATGTTGGTCAATAGTACCATAATATTGATCCCGGCCGATGCTATAACTTGATAGCAGGGTACTGTCAGCCTCCGTATTCACTGGAAGTTATCAATAGGATATGACGGCATCATGATGATAAGGTGAGCATATCTCTTAGGTCACTCAATGGTCGAGTCCGCTAATCATCTTCATGATTAATTAATGATCATGATCCTTTAATTAATTTATCTATGATATAGTATAGTTAATTACACTGTTGAAGACTCAGTCACTTTACGCAAACAGTTTTTAAAGTAGTATATTAATAAAATTGGGTGAGAAGCGATCGCAGCTGATCCGACCTGAAGCCGGCAACACAATATTGTACTATTAATATTTGTTAACAAACTTCAAAAATATAATATATATTATAATATAATAATGATAATAATAATAATAATAATAATAATAATAATAATAATATAGTAATAGTGCTTCTCTGTCAATGGCTGATGCATTTCTGCACATGCGCCTCCATCGTCTCACCCGTGAGGGGAGTACGAAGAATTGACGATAAGCTCTAATGACACCCCCGCAAGGGCAGTTCCAACACTTCCAGACGGGCCGGTATGTTCAATGAAAATACTGGTCCAGACGGATCGGTATGTTCAATGAAAATATTGGTGGCACCGACGGGAATCGAACTGGCGACAGGGCCCAGATGGTAGAACTTGACCACTGGGCTATCACGATGTCCATAAAAATAATAATAATAATAATAATAATAATAATAATAATAATAATAATAATAATAATAATAATAATAATAATGATAATAGTGTATCTCCTGCCAATTGCTGAGCCAAAAGGCCATGTGCATCCAGTCCTCCATTCCATAAGGAAAGTCTCCACACCAATCGGTGGAATAAAGGAAGTGACGGCATAGAACATTACTCTAGGAGCTTTATACCAATCAGCCCATGGAAAGGACCGATGGCCTATGTACTCCCTAATAATGATAATAATAATAATAATAATAAATAATAATAATAATAATAATAATAATAATAATAATAGTGTATCTCCTGCCAATTGCTGAGCCAAAAGGCCATGTGCATCCAGTCCTCCATTCCATAAGGAAAGTCTCCACACCAATCGGTGGAATAAAGGAAGTGACGGCATAGAACATTACTCTAGGAGCTTTATACCAATCAGCCCATGGAAAGGACCGATGGCCTATGTACTCCCTAATAATAATAATAATAATAATAATAATAATAATAATAATAATAAGCTTCCTCAGACTATAGCATCAGATCCAGATCCTGGACATGTGCCTCCATTAATAATAATAATAATAATAATAATAATAATAATAATAATAATAATAATAATAATAATAATAATAATAATAATAATGTATCTCCTGCCAATTGCTGAGCCAAAAGGCCATGTGCATCCAGTCCTCCATTCCATAAGGAAAGTCTCCACACCAATCGGTGGAATAAAGGAAGTGACGGCATAGAACATTACTCTAGGAGCTTTATACCAATCAGCCCATTGAAAAGGACCAATGGCCTATGTACTCCCTAATAATAATAATAATAATAATAATAATAATAATAATAATAATGATAATAATAGTGATTCTCAGTCAATGGCGAATGCATTTCTGCACATGTGCCTCCATCGCCTCACCCGTGAGGGGAGTACGAAGAATTGACGATAGGCTCTAATGACACCCCCGCACGGGCAGTTCCAACACTTCCAGACGGGCCGGTATGTTCAAAGAAAATACCGGTGGCACCGACGGGAATCGAACTGGCGACAGGGCCCAGAAATGATAATAATAATAATAATAATAATAATAATAATAATAATAATAATAATAATAATAATAATAATAATAATAATAATAATATTCCATAATAATAATTATATATAATATTATTAATATATTATATATATAATATAATATAATATTGTATATATAATATTATATGTATATAAAGTTGCGGCCGTCTGAACGTGGCATCTGACATACTGGGGAATGGTCTCATATAATCAATAACTAAGTTGAAATCGACTCAAAATATTATTAATAATTGTCGCCGTAAAGTTATAATTAATACTAGAATCTGATCGATTAAATGTGACTTTCAGTTCCGACTCAACTTGATCAGCTGACCACGTCGTCCGTGACACTTTCTCTCTCTCTCTCTCATCTCTCTCACTCTCTCTTTCTCTTCCTCTCTCTCTCTCTCTCTCTCTCTCTCTTTCTCTCTCTCTCGCTCGCTCTCTCTCTCGCTCTCTCTCTCTCTCTCTCTCTTTCACACACACACACACACACAAACATGCACACACACACACACACACACAGACACACACAGACACATACATGCATACTTACATACATACTCAGACACTCAGACAGACACACACACACAAAAACACACACACACACATACACACATACACACACACATACACACAGACATACACAGACACACAGACACAGACACACACACAACACACACACAACACACAGACACACACACAGACACACAAACACAGACACACACACACACAGACACACACACACACAGACACACACACACAGACACACACACACAGACACACAGACACACAGACACACAGACACACACACACACAGACACACACACACAGACACACAGACAGACACACCGACACATAGACACACACACAAACATGCACACACACACACACACAGACACACAAACACACACACAGACAGACACACACACACACACACACACACAGAGACACACAGACATACACACACACACACACAGAGAGAGAGAGACAGACACACAGACACACACACACACACACACACATAGACACATACACACTCATACTATCAGACACACACACCCACAGAGAGAGAGAGAGAGAGAGAGAGAGAGATAGATAGATAGATAGATAGATAGATAGATAGATAGATAGAGAGAGAGAGAGAGAGATGGGAGCATGTGTTGTCACCTGGGGTGGGGGGGGGGGGGGGATGTGTGTGGGGTGGGCAAGAGAGAGAGAGAGAGAGAGAACGATGGACAAACGGATAGATGGCAAGATAAATGAACAGATAGATAAGCGAGTAAATAGATTCATAGACATACAAACAGACAGACAGACAGATAAATAGACAAACAGATAGTTACTTAGCGAGGCGCCAGCTAGATGAATAGGTACAAGTATGGCAAGTACAAGACACATAAAGGCCTTGATTCATACCAAAAGGGTGGGCGGATGACGGTGAACAAAAACATTCATTTGACCATGGTCGATACATGGGTTTGAGATAACAGTTAAAATGAAGCAAAACAAACATGCATACAAAAGTGTACGATTGACTAGGCGAGCAAAACGAATTTTCTCATGCATAACAATTTTTTACGATGCGTGAAAACTGGTCAGCAAACGCAGTAGAAGGGGGTGAGGTGCTCCAAAGTCGACTAAAAGCCCATCAGGGAACTCAAAAAACGTTATAGACCGTAAAAATCAAGGGTTACACGTGTATTTGCAACCAGTGGCCAAGCAAAAGCTAACAAAAAATCAAACTAGTTATTCTTTTTTCCACAATATGACATCACAACCATTCTAACTGTCACAACATTTACAGCTGATGTGGGCGCAGGTGTAAGGATCGATTAGCAAAGGATTGAAGTGTATTTCTCGTAGACGATTATCTCTCTGCTACTAGCATCGAGTGCCAGTCTAGCAGAGATTATATTCACATTAAGAAGCTGTTATAATTAGCTTTTGCTATTTTTTCCTTGAGACAGTTTTGTATCGATTGTGTCGTTTGTGTTGTTTGTGTCGTTTGTGTCGTTTCTGATTTTGGTTTCTGGATTTTCCTTAGCTTTTCCATTATTCTAGTTCATTGAACTTGATTCATGACAACGGAGTGTCTTGGTATCACTCTTTGTTTTAACATATATATGTTGTTGTTGTATTAGCTACTTACCTTATTCTGATACATTAAACTTGATCATGACAACGGACTGTCTTGTTCATTTAGGATTTTTTTCCTGCCCTCCCACCTTTGTTTATCTCTTTTAGTATTGTTTAGGCTTGATTTTTTTATTTAAATCACATTAATATTAATTATTTAACTTTTGTGGCGGCCGGATGGCACCCGCGTTAACGTTTCTAAAATTAAACTTATCTCTGGGAAAAATTTGGTGATTGGTCCGGGAAACACATGGAAAACCAACCAACGCTTCTAGTTCTAGAAACGTTTCTAGAAGCGGTTCACGGGCCGCAAGGGATTTGAGTCACAGACCATCTAGGTCTAAGTGTTTCGACATGGTACGCAAGTAGGAGGTGTGTTATATGTCCGTAGCAAGTAGAATATGAAAGTTAATATTGTTTTCATTGTCTATGCGGTTTTTCCCGTTTTTCTGAAACGTCTTGCTTATTTTCCATGCTCCTCACTCTGGTCAGTATGCTATCCACATATTTCAGTGATCCTAGAAGGAGTGGCGATTTTGCAGAAGGTGTTCTTATCAATGCTAACAGAGGTGAAACATACGATACTGACCTGCAATGTCTCTTGCTCTAATGGTTGCCTCTGTATTTCACTGTTTCACCACACCTGTCCCCCCGATAGCTGATCTGTCCAAACTTGCATGTTTTTCGGTAAAGTCTTGTGCTTTTCATCATCTGTAGAGTATCGAGCTGTTTGTTGTTGCTTTTGATATCTCGGATTAGTTGGCAACGCTATGGCAAAACCAATTTTCGACATGAAATGGTGTGTGAGATCATATAGGACTGTTTGTTGCTCTCTTTCGCGACAGTGCATTTCTTAGTTTTTGTTTCAGTGGCGATTTTTTTCTTAGCTTGTTTTGCTCTTATCACAAGGGAGGAGAGGACTGAAAAGACTTTATCGTTAAAAAGATGTCTGGGGTGCGGGGGGAAAAAACAGTGAGACACTGAACATTCCCTGACCAATGACCAAATTTTTGCCAGAGATAAGTTCAATTTTAGAAACGTTAACGCGGGTGCCATCCGGCCGCCACAAAAGTTAAACAATTAATATTAATTTGACTTAAAAAATCAAGCCAAACCAACACAACTGTGTAACTCTGCTGCAGCGCTAACGGCGTAGCAACTTCTCAGTTTGATAAAATGATCTGATCCTAGCCTTTAACTTGTCACGCTGACGTGACAATTTAGCTTCCCTAAGTTCAGCAAACAAGTCTCGAACAAAGTCAGCAGATGCGCTTCCATACAAAGACACTACGTCAGCAGCTGCAGAAGCAGCTAAGCCTGCTGACAGTGATCCTATGTGTACGTAGGATAGCAAAGCAGGAACCTCCTGAATGTAGTGTCTTGCTGACTTAGTTGAGGCCCATCTACCCCTAAGCATAGTGTCTTCAATAGGTACATCATCCAACAAGTCTCTTGTAGCAGCTCCGTGTCTAAGCGAATGAGGAGTGTAGCACACAGCGTGAAGTCCCAGAAGATTCTTTGCTCTGCGGAAAAATGCCTGAAACCGTGATGGGGAACAATTGATGAGCATCGATGAGGCCCTTCTGCCGTCTCTCAGAACGCCCTGTAATAAGGTGATGACACTACTGTTGGTAATACGAGCAAATTTATTTGCTCCAGTTTTGGTAGTATGCAGCACTACTCCAACATGCTTGTATGTAGACCCAAACCTTTTATCACCTGGAAAAACAACGTCCTCCTTCCTGAGAGCGCAAACCTCGCCCACACACAGGTAAGCTCCAAAAGCTAGCAGAAAGCCAAGTCCCACCAACGGATCCCACGATCTTACAACGACCAGCGCCAAGAGGCAAGTAAGCTCCCACGTGATCGGCGGTCTTTTCACAGGTGGCAGCAGTCTTGCCCAGCCCGCCATTGCAGCTGACGACATATGAAGCTTGCCTCGAAGGTGCGGCAATAGAATGATCAGGGGGCACTTAGCGTTTATCACTGTCTGCCTTCTTCTGCCCGAGCAAGAGATGTAAAGATCATGAATCCAGTCGCTGAAAGCTTCGTCGATGCCACGCGCGTCTTTAAGCTCATCAAGCCCAAAATTATGAAGTGCCAAGTTCCAAAATTCGTCCAAAGCAGGCCTATACTTGCCTGTCCAAGTCACCTCTTTTACGCATGCTCGCCGCAGAAAAGAACGATCACCTCGCACGTGACGGGACATCAGCGGGGTTCATTGCAGATGGAACGTGCACCAAGTAGATCGTGCTACCCGAAGCCAGGAGACACGATGCAATGCGGCGGAGCAAACGCAGGAGCGGACGAGAAGATGAGCGTCCCTTAGACGCAGCACCAAGCACAACTTGAGAGTCGGTATAGAGAATAAGCAAAGAGCCAGCAGCTGACTGGTGCGAAAGGAACCAGCGGACCGCTGTCAACACAGATCGCATCTATAATACATTGATATGTTCACCCACCCATTTCCACCGATAGGAGACTGCCACTTTCCAGTCATAAGTCAGAAGGTGACGGAGCATGTCAAGAGTCGAAGCTGGTAAGATACCTGAGCTAAGTACGTAACACACACCCAGTCCGGACTCTGACGCGTCTGTCGCGATGACATGTTTGAAAAGCAACGGTGAAATTCTCGCGTAGAAAAGTGGAGCCAGCGCACGCGCGAGCATAAGCTCTCTCACAACTGATTTCCAGATTGTAGCAGTCGCTTGATTGAACCTCTTGCCGAAAACATATACTGAGCTGAAAATCACTACACGGATGAAAAGTAGTGATGAGCACTTAGTACGTAGTGATGCATCACTAAGCTGTTAGTGATGAGCTTAGTGATATATTTTTTACTTAGTGATGAGGGTAGTGATGATCACTACCTATTTGCATCAGTGAAAAAAAATGAAAAAGTTAGTGATGAAATACGTAGTGATCATCACTACACTAGTGATCTTGATGAAAGTTAGTGATGAAACACGTAGTGATCATCACTACGCTAGTGATCTATGATGAAAGCGAGTGATGAAATACGTAGTGATCATCACTACGTTAGTGATGTGTTACAGAACTAAAAAAAGTTAGTGATAAAATTCATAGTGACGAGCACTAGGGTAGTGATCTTGTTTAGAATGTGTCTTAGTGATGATCAGTACACGCTCAAGCTAATAAAAATCTAGTGCTCATCACTAAGTGTCATAATCTAGTGACCATCACTACCTTTTGAGTGTCTATCACTAAGGTCATAGTGACCGGAACTAGTTATATTGAACATCATATTAAAGTTATCTGTACTCTGTCTCTGTGAAATATGAGCGTCACTGGGATATTTTTAATAATCAGTGTCTTGATTTAAAAAGTAGACTGTGTCTAAAATGTTGCTGGATTCAATGAATTTCTTACATCTGTCTCCTGCTGATCCAAGAAGTACTCAGCATCGCTGTCATATCTTTCCTCACCGTCCGGGGCCGCAAAAATCTCGTTTAGACTAGGAGCGTCAGGCCTAGCTATAGAGTCCTCCCCACCTTGGTCCGCCTCATCATCTGACGATTCCAGATTCACCTCTAGTATTTGTCTTGCTTCTGGCAGTTTCTGTTCAGCCCCACTGTCACTCGCATATAACGCATCAAGATCAACCACAGGAATGTCTTGGTCAGGTGCTGGTGCTGGATTCTTACCATCCAAGAACCTATCCACTGCCTCTTCCATATAATAAGGCAGAATGGAATCATCGACCGGAATCCAGTACATGAAGCCACTCTTGGTAGGTACGTCTGCAGTCACGCAAGGCATCTCCAATGAGCTCAAAGGGAGAAACTTCAATTTCTCTCTGCGATCGGGAATCGCTTTACATAGCCACATACCACGCTTTTTGGGATCTGCGTAGCACTGCAGAAGCTCTACCGCTGCGAGTTCCAAAGTTATGTCTGGATTGGTCAATGCCACTGCAAGGTAATAGCGGATATATGCACCATATCTCGCACTGCTGCGAACCCCACCTGGAAAATCTCTTTTGAGATCTTCCTTTGCAACTGCAAATGTTCCTCCTGCGTAACGTTTGTTGGATGATTCACCACATATCATGCACACCGCTCGGACGACTGCCCTCCTGTGCTTAGTAATATCACAACGAAGAGCAGAGAAATCAGGACGCTCATTTGTTGGCATCTTGTCTTTATCAACTCGAGAAAGTCCTACCTCTCTCCAGTACTTTTCCAAGAACAAAATGACATCCGTACGCTGCTCTTCAGCGAGCTTGTACTTTTTTGTACAAATTAACTTGTTTGGTTCACTCGGATTCACCTGGAGCTGGAGCTGCTTTTCTGCAAACTGAAAGCATTTCTTCCTGGTGTTTGGCATCCCAGCGCTTTGTTGCAAGTCGGAGAGCGCCTGTCCAAATGTAGTCTTCAAACATGCAACATCACTCCAGCGTTTGAAAAGGGTCATTTCAGGGTCTTTCTGGCTGTGTACTTGGCCTTTCAGGAACTTCTGCTGCCAATAAGCAGAAGTGTCTGGTAGAGGGCCCCAATTCTTCATGTGATGCATAACTCCACACACAAGTTGATGCAGCCAAAAGGTATGCTCCGTCCTGGGCAGGACTCGTGCAATCTTCACTACCTACAAGGATCTTCATACATTACGTCAATTCAATGTAAATCTTGCATACCATGATCATTATTACTATTGTCAAGATGTAGTGACTAGACAATATACCTTATGATGACGACCACTATAGTGATCATCACTAAGATGCTAGTGCTCATCACTACGGGTCTAGTGCCCATCACTAAAAGGCTAGTTCCCATCACTAACAAGGTAGTGATCATCACTACGGTACACTTTTTTTTTCTTTTTTTTTTTTTTTTTTTTTTTTGTTGCAAAAGTACCTGTTCGGTGATCCACGTGCCTAGGTTGTAAAATGCCACTGGGTCGCTAGGGATTTTGCGCAGTTTGGTTATGCGCAGAACACGAAAAAGACTCGCTAAACACTTGAGTACTTCTGGCTTGATGCCCAGACCATCATAAATCCAAGGGCCGCAAAAACAAATAAAAAACGAAGCGTCCGCTACCTTGGCATTGCCAAATGTTCCGTACGGTGACCCCGTCCCACGCTGCCCTCGCAGTGCCCGGACTGCCATGTAACGTATGTCGATTTCCTTCCTGATAGACATTCCCAAGGCCATGTTCGAGTACTGCTTGTTGATCTTGGTCAATTCAGCTACGCGTGCAGCAAAGAGAGCTTCTTCTCTTATGCGTCGAGCCTCGTATTGGGCGGTCGTGTCATCACGCTCTCTGCGTACAGGTCTTGGCTGACCTGGCAGGGGCGGCTTGTGTTTGGGATGTTTCTTTCCTTCAGAGTCATCCGACGTCATTGCAACAATATGCGCAACGGCGTTTTGGTGAATGTGCATTCCATCAACCATCATATCCAGCACAGAATCGAAGGCAGGGATGCCTTGGCATGCATTATCATAATTGACACCTTGAGAATGGTGCGGCTTTTGGAACGGACGCAGACCTTGGTTATGTCGACGCACGTCCGACGCTCGATCAGCTGCGTGGTCAGCATGCCACGCAGCTGTCTTGTTTCGGGGTGGAGCCGTGGCACAGGGCGGTCCATAACGAGCATCAGTGCGCATGGGATGACCGACTGGGAGAAAGGCTCGAAAGTCCGGAGTGATAGTATGAGTGCTCCCGATTGTGACAAACTCTGTGAAGCAGCAGCGACATGCGTACTTGCCGCTCTGATTAGTACCGGCGACATGCTTTTGACCTTGGCCGTCTGCCATCACTCCTAATCATAGGACTCTGCATGTCTTCTCGGCTCCTTCCCGGTCACGCACCATACGCGGCGCATATGCATGGCGCAGCTGAAGGACCAGAGACGAAAAGGCTGTTTTCAGGTTTGGGGGGATATACGGACCTTTCACTATGTCCCATCCACAGCTCGCCTGATGTAGAGAAGGCAATATTCTTGATGGTGTTTACCCATACACTGTGGGGGGCACTGTACTGTGTAGAAACCACAGGCTTGCCATCAGATCCCAACAAAACTGGTATGACGCAGATCTCTTGCTGTGCACCCGCCGCAGAGCTCGCTGCTTGCTGCATTTTCAGGTGCTTGATGTCCCTTTTGAATTATCGTTGGGCGGAATCCCTAATAAGATCTGGGACATTCTCGAACAGTCAAAGTTCGATCTGACTTTTGTTGGTGGTCCTCCACCAGGCAAAGAAATCCGCGCCAGACGACGAAGGCAGTGACAAAGAAACTATTTTTCTTTATGCGTCTCAAATAAACTGATTGATTGCCCACGGCGTATCATGATTTGATCATGCATAATCAGTTATCAATATGAATATTAAAAAGACTCAGTGATATAACTTGGCATTCGATCGCAACATACGAGTGCGAAAGGTCGATCGACGATGATACTACACCGTATACGGGGATCGCTAGTGTATTGAGCGATGGTGTTCCCGGGTATGACCCTTTCCAAGTCCTGGGATGATGTTCTCGAAAATGAAATGTTCTCTGAAACTTTCATTAAATTATTTTTACGATAGATTATATACTGTCGTACCTGAGCACGGTCAATCTCTACTTGTGTCGGTATATCGCAGGGTCGGGTACATACACCTCGACTTCGGATATAGCTATTAGGACTGGCCCCCTAATACTATATCATAGGATATCCGCCTTATACAAGGGTATGTCATTAAAAAAGACAATGTACTTACGATCTCCCTGTGAATAATAGTAATAATAATGATAATGATAAGAAGAAGAAGGAGATCAAAGGGGGAATCGTACTACAGCACCACGTTGCTTGTATTTTTTATTAATAGTACGTTTGTTCTTGACATACTGCCGAAAAAAAAAAGAAATTGAGGGGAAGGAGTTCAAAATTTACAAGAAAGGCTAGAGAATCCGCTTTGACGTGCCGTATGAGGATATATTTATCGTCTTTTAGCGTCTATCCGTGGGTCGATGCGCTGTGTGGCATGACTCCATAGCGCATACTATTTGCAGAAAGAAATCAGAAGGTGTATGACGAAAATGCTATTTCCGTCATGAAATCGGGAGGGGGTACTGCAGGCATCACCCCCGGATAGTCGGTAAAAAGTACCTTTTCCTGGTGACAGGTGCACCAGCTTGTTTTTCAGTATTATTTGTCCGGATTGGACCTGATGCCATTTTATTCCTGGTCTGTTGCCGTTTTCCTTTTTTTGGCTTCACTGAGCTAATACAACGAGACATCATTCTCATTCTTGAGGACTGTGTTTGGTTGTATTACCGACTTTTTTTCGAGCTATCGTTGGGGGCATTACACTTTGATGTCTGCGAGACGAAAGAAAACCAACAACAAGCGCACTGGTCAAGAGGATGCTGATCAGGATGCTGATCAGGATGTTATGAACGTCCGTCACTCTCTATTCACTACACGTACGGAATACCATCACTAACTTTTTTTAGTGATTAGCACTAAACTTTTTTAGTGATCCATCACTAAAAAAGTTAGTGCTGGATCACTTAAAATAAGACAAAGATTGTGTTAGTGATCATCACTACTGCCTCCTGTATCCTGAATGTAGTGATTTCAATGCCATCACTACGCTTGACCCTAGATTCTCCCTCATCACTTACCAAGTTAGTGATGAGCACTACCTGAAAATGGAAGTGTTTCCGGTTTTAACCGTCGTAGTGATCATCACTAGATTTTACTGCTGCATAATTCCAAAAATTGTAGTGATTCTAGTGATCATCACTACATTTTTTTAGTGACAATCACTATTTTTTTTTTCACAAGTCTAGTTCTAGCAGTGCTTGCTAGTGACAGTCACTAAATATGTAGTGATGGGCACTCACTTTTTAGTGATCATCACTTATTAAGTGCTCATCACTAAAATCACTAACTTTTGCGTAACGGTCGGTCACTAGCAACAGTTTTTTATGTATCTTGCGGGTGTCTGTAGTGATCGTCACTACAATATGAGTGCCATCACTACAACATGAGTGCCCATCACTTGCTCGTCACTGAATGGTACTGAGGAAGCAAAAATTTTAATAAACCGACGAAACGTAGTGCCGATCACAAGAAAAGATAGTGCCGATCACTAAACAAATTAGTTCAAACAAAAAAGTTGGTAGTGATGATCACTACAGTGGTGTAGTGATCGTCACTAACAAAAGGTAGTGATGGCCACTACACCATCGTAGTGCTCATCACTGCATCCTGTTAGTGATGATCACAACAAATGTAGTGCTCATCACTACTGATGTAGTGCTCATCACTACATCCTGTTAGTGATGATCACTATACAAATGTAGTGCTCATCACTAACCGGATGTAGTGATGAGCACTAACTGTTATTAGTGATGATCACTAAATATGTAGTGCCCGTCACTAACTGTTATTAGTGATTACTACTAAACACCTTTAGTGCCCGTCACTACTCTTGGGAGGGATGGGAACTACAGTTATTTAGTTCTCATCACTATACTTGGCTGGTAGCAGTGACTTTACTTGTAGTGAGCCATCGCCGCAATAATTACTTAAGTGACCGTCACTACAGTCATAGTACTCATCATTACACAAAAATTAGTGATTACAACTACACGCTTAGTGATGATCACTATTTACTGTGTAGTGGCTATCACTACATGGTTATTGGTGATCACTACATTTTTAGTGACTTCCCGATAGCCGAAAACAAAAAACCTTAGGTTTTTTGCTTTCGGCTATCGGGAAGCTACGGTTTTTTGCTTTCGGCTATCGGGAAGTCACAACAAATGTATTGATCACCACTAACCATGTAGTGATAGCCACTACACAGTAATTAGTGATCAAAGAAACCTGTCAACCTGTCCTGGCGATCATTTCCTGGCGATCATTTCTGCCCGCTTTTCACTTGGCTTACCGCTTCGTTTCCTTCCTGTTACAACTGTTGCTACATTCTCTTTCTCACTTACTCGGTCAACGTACATATAACTAGGCTTTTTAGTAGTATCACTCTTCGGGAGCTTGGCACGTTGCGTTGCGACCGTCTGCATTCTTTCCTTTGGATTACTGACTTTGCATGGCCTTGCCGTTGCAGATGCTGCCAGTACAAAATCTTGAAGCTGTTGCTTGGTCATTTTCAAATATTGTGGCTTCGTGTGTGTGTCCCAGCCAGGCCAACCATAAACCACTTCTCCACATAAACCGTTATCCCTAGCTTTTTTTGTCAAAGGGCCAAACACCCTTCAATTTTTGCCAATTCTGCATGGGCCACCTGCTGTACTGGTACATCTGGACTATCACATGATCTTCACCGAGGAATTCATTTTCAAAGCCAAAAGCGCACAGTCCTGGATCCCCGTATTCGAACTCGCCGCCTGCTGCCAGTACGACGATATGCAGCTCCAGGTGGACTCCACGTACAGACTGCAAGGTGTATTTCTGCACTAGCAGCACAGCAAGCATTTTCTATCTATCTATCTATCTATCTATCTATCTATCTATCTATCTATCTATCTATCTATCTATCTATCTATCTATCTATCTATCTATCTATCTATCTATCTCTATTGATGCGTCGAAGATCTCAAAATGCGTGAAACCTACAGCGAACAGCAATTTATCCGATGGAAACAGCGATGTATGGAGTGTGTCTATCTATCTATCTATCTATCTATCTATCTATCTATCTATCTATCTATCTATCTATCTATCTATCTATCTATCTATCTATCTATCTATCTATCTATCTATCTATCTATCTATCTATCTATCTATCTATCTATTTGTCTGTCTGTCTATCTATCTATCTATCTGTCTTATCTATCTAATATCTATCTATCTATCTATCTATCTATCTATCTATCTATCTATCTATCTATCTATCTATCTATCTATCTATCTATCTATCTATCTATCTATCTATCTATTACCTATCTATCTATTTATCTCTGTTGATGCGTCGAAGATCTCACAATGCGTGAAACCTACCGCGAACAGCAATTTACCCGAAGGAAACAGCGATGTATTGTGTCTGTCTATCTATCTATCTATCTATCTATCTATCTATCTATCTATCAGTATTATTATTATTATTATTATTATTATTATTATTATTATTATTATTATTATTATTATTATTATTATTATTATTATTATTATTATTATTATTATTATTATTATTATTATTATTATTATTATTATTGTGGACACCGTGATAGCCCAGTGGTCAAGTTCCACCATCTGGGCCCTGTCGCCAGTTCCATTCCCGTCGGTGCCACCAGTATTTTCATTGAACATACCGGTCCGTCTGGACCAGTATTTTCATTGAACATACCGGTCCGTCTGGAAGTGTTGGAACTGCCTCTGCGGGGGTGTCATTAGAGCTTATCGTCAATTCTTTGTACTCCCCTCACGGGTGAGACGATGGAGGCGCATGTGCAGAAATGCATCAGCCATTGACAGAGAAGCACTATTATTATTATTATTATTATTATTATTATTATTATTATTATTATTATTATTATTATTATTATTATTATTATTCTGGAGGGGTGCACAAGATGGCACTCCACGGGAAGAGGAGGTGGTTGGGCCTCTACCCACGAAGGTGACCGCTTGGGGAGGGCGGTCACCGGGATATGCGCAACTCTCAACTGGGCATGTACTCGGTAGGGGTTCGGCCAGGCAGGTTGTGGGGTTGTCTGTTGGATTGTTGGTTGGCTCGTTTTTCTTGGCTATTGGGTTAGGTCTGGTTTCCTGGTCAGCCCATTTTCGCGACCACATTTCGCTTTCCCGGTAGATGGACCATTGTAAAATCGAAACAAGACAAGAACGCTTGCCACCGCGCCAGCCGTCCCGTCTGTTCATGATTCATCAACCATAACAGGTTATGATGATCAGTTCTGACAGTAAATTGAGGTCCTCCCCACAAATACTCTCTGAGCCTCTTGAGGGCCCATACTACCGCCACGCCTCTCTTTGCCTTGTGCAATAGTTTCTCTCCGCCGCACACAACTTCCTACTAATAAACATGATTGGGCGTAATTTCTTCTTCTCATCCTCTTGTTGTAATACAGCCCCAATCGCAAACTTAGATGCGTCTGTATCGACTACGAATTGTTTCGTAAAGTCGGGCATCGTTAACACCAGTCCTCCGTCTTTCGGGTCTTTGTAAATGAGATCTTTGAGCGCATGAAACGCTTGCAAAGCATCTTCGCCCCACTTCTCAAAGTCTCCAAAATCTATCATTTTCTCCAACTTAGCCCGTGTTGCACCCCAATCGGGTATAAACTGGCTATAGTATTGCGCCATCGCAAGGAATGAGTGCAATTCAGTGCGGTTCTTCGGTATCGGTCGATTCATAATCTCCTCCCTCTTCTCTTTGGATATCGAGACTCGATTATGGGAGATCTCGTACCCTAAGTATGTCACACTCGTCTTGGCAAGTTGACACTTCTTTAGATTGCACTTCAGGCCAAAAGCTCCGATGCGCCTGAATATATCGGACAAATGATCGATATGCTCCTCCATTGTGTTAGAGTATACGATAATGTCATCGATATAGCAAAATGCATATTCTCCCGCCTTCTGTCCCCGCCTTCTCATAAAGCCACCGTCAGACAACTCATCGTACTGACTGCTCAACATCTTCTGCATCGCCTTCTGGAAAAGTCCTGGGGCTTGCTTGAGGCCCATCGGAAGCACTTTCCATTGATATATTTCCATACCCACCACAAACGCCGTCAGCCATCTGGACTTTTCCTCCAGTGGTATCTGCCAGAAGCCATTCTTAAGGTCAATGACCGAATAGAATTTTGCATTCCGCAGTACTCTCCTTCCTTCTTCTAATGTCGGGAGAGGATTTCTCTCTTCCTCCAGCACCTTGTTAACACGAGCATAGTTAACTGTCAGGCGCCATTCTCCTCCTGGCTTCGGCACTATTCTCGGTTGTGAGACTATTGGCGATGTTGATCTCTCAATAAAGTCCTCATTGAGCAGCTGTCTTGCTAGCTCCTCCGCTATCTTCGCCTCATGTATACTCAAATTCGCCCTTCGTGGTGCCGGTGACGGCTCCGCACCCGGTATTTTGTAAATAACCGCAGTGAAATCTTCAGGCTTGACACCACCTGCATGTGGAGGGTCAAAAATTTCCTTGTTCGCCTCTAATTTGGCTTTTAAAAGCTCCTTCTCCTTCTCCGTGTCTACTCCTTCTTCCAATATTTTCCGCGCCGCCTTTATATATATATTTCCGCGCCTTTTCCAATATAAGAAGCAGAAGCAGAAGACGAAGAAGAAGAAGAAGAAGAAGAAGAAGAAGAAGAAGAAGAAGAAGAAGAAGAAGAAGAAGAAGAAGATTATTATTACTATTATTATTATTATTATTATTATTATTATTATTATTATTATTATTATTATTATTATTACTATATTATTATTATTATTATTATTATTATTTTTATTATCATTATTATTATTATTATTATTATTATTACTTTAATATATTGCAACGCTACTTTAATAATATTAATATTAATATTATAAGAGTCACCCTCTTAGTTAAATCAATGGCCTTCGGGCTAACGATTTGTATGGATGACTAGAGGTCACTTGTAAAAGTAACTTCATTCAATCAAAGGCAAAGGCAAAAGAAGAAGAAGAAAAAGAAGAAAGCCAGTAATTCTTTGTTTGCATCAGTTTTGTATCTCTGGTGTCGGTTCAGTGTGCTGATTTGGTCTGTCCACTACGCAGTTGTGGTCTTTTCTGGTTCTTCTGTTAGATACCGGGGTAGAATCTACGGTAGCTTCCACAAGTTTGTGACTTCAAACCTTTTTTCATCGCAAAACTCCACATCGATATGCAAGTTTCGAGAAGGAGGTTTATCCAGAAAGCAAGAAAGATTCTTCTTTTGTTGAGAATAAAAAGGAAGCAAACTGTTTGTGGGAGAGTCAGCGTCCTTGCTCAACCTCTCTCTTTGAGTCTTTTTTGTTTTTTTTAGTCGCACGTTGCCTCCTCAGCTACCTGCGCTGGCGCTGGTACCGCTGCCGTTTTCGCCAAAGCTTCACGTTATTTACGCTATTCTTGGCCCAATGTTGCTTTGGTTGGGTTTTCGGTTGAACTACGATGTTCCGTGTCTCTTCGTTTTTTCCCCCCGCACCCCAGACCTCTTTTTGACGATAAAGTCTTTCCAGTCCTCTCCCTTGTGATAAGAGGATTGAAGTGTCTTTCTCTTAGACGATTGTCTCTCTGCTACTATCGAGGGCAGTCTAGCAGAGATTGTATTCACATTAAGAAGCTGTTAGCTTTTGCCATTTTTCCTTGAGACAGTTTTGTATCGATTGTGTCGTTTGTGTCGTTTGTGTTTCTGATTTTCGTTTCTGGATGTGCCTTAGCTTTCCCATTATTCTGGTTCATTGAACTTGAAAACGGAGTATCTTGTTCATTTATGTATCACTCTTTGTTTTAACATATATATGTTGTTGTTGTCTTCGCTCCTTACCTTATTCTGGTACATGGAACTTTGCTCTCTAAAGGGTTTTTCCTGAAATCGTACAGAACTGGTGTTAAAGCAGCGGGAAGTAGACAGGTGTACTACTTTCTGCTCATGGAACGCAAGGCTGAGGCATAGCCAGTTATCAGGTAATAATAATAATAATAATAATAATAATAGTGCTTCTCTGTCAATGGCTGATGCATTTCTGCACATGCGCCTCCATCGTCTCACGTGAGGGGAGTACGAAGAATTGACGATAAGCTCTAATGACACCCCCGCAAGGGCAGTTCCAACACTTCCAGACGGGCCGGTATGTTCAATGAAAATACTGGTCCAGAAATAGACCGGTATGTTCAATGAAAATACTGGTGGCACCGACGGGAATCGAACTGGCGACAGGGCCCAGATGGTAGAACTTGACCACTGGGCTATCACGGTGTCCAATAATAATAATAATAATAATAATAATAATAATAATAATAATAATAATAATATATCTGAGGCGTACTGATGCAGCTAATGGCATATCCTCAACGGACATAAGCCTCCAATACCCTTGTTCGAGGTCCTCCACCCCCCCGTGTCAGTCTCTCGCCTGATGATCGGGGCCACCGATGGAGCTCCTGAGGGCAAGACTGCACTAAGCCGAGGTTATTCCGCAGTCCCAGCAACCTCTTGCAAGACGTCACCGAATGTGCAAGTGCATACACCAAGCGCGGTTGCTAGAGCTGCCTCGAAACCCCACCCATAACAATCTGGTGTCTGCTGGGTCCTGGGCTATCAACCAGCATATGCGGAGTTTAAGATCTTTTACGCGCGCAACGACCCTCCTCCCCAGCATCTACCACCAAAGGGTTATGAGTTGGCGTCACAGTTTAACGCCTTGAGGCCATTGGGCTGGAACTCTGTTTAGCAAGTGTGACTAGGTTTTTTCATCGGGACTTCCCTCAAATATGTCACAGTCAACACTCCAAGGAATAATAATAATAATAATAATAATAATAATAATAATAATAATAATAATAATAGTGTATCTCCTGCCAATTGCTGAGCCAAAAGGCCATGTGCATCCAGTCCTCCATTCCATAAGGAAAGTCTCCACACCAATCGGTAGAATAAAGGAAGTGACGGAATAGAACTTTACTCTAGGAGCTTTATACCAATCAGCCCATGGAAAGGGACCGATGGCCTATGTACTCCCTAATAATAATAATAATAATAATAATAATAATAATAATAATAATAATAATAATAATAATAATAATAATAGGCTTCCTCAGACTATAGCATCAGATCCAGATCCTGGACATGTGCCTCCATTGGGTCACCGGGGTCAGCCGATCCCAACGCATTGTCAGAACACCAAACAGACATAGCAGCAACAGCAACAGCAGGGGCAGATGGGGGCTGTGAAGTGCATGAAGAGCTAGATGCGAGGGTGTTAGCTGAAGAGAAGAACTCGGAGACACTACGCTGCACTCCCGAACCCCTCTCTCTAGCCAGGACGTCCACACTGCGCGGACGGCCGCGCCGCGCAACATCAACATCACTTGGAGGAGAGGGTGGGACAGAAGCTGATGGAACCTCAGTGAGGTCAATCACCTCCTCGCCCCCATCCTCCACCCCAAGCTCCTCCCTTTTACTCTCCCTAGCAGACCAACACTCAGACACATATGATCCAAACAACACATCCAACTTTGGAGGGGGACGCAACGCTGTAACCCCTAACAACGCAGCAAGCCTAAAGTTACTGCGGAAGCGCGACTTCCCCTGAAAAAGCTTACAAAACAATCGTGATTGATCCACAGGCGACATATCATCCCAACCCTGCCGCACAGAGCCCTCCCGCTCCCGCCCAAGCAACACATCCTCCACCACAACCTCACCGCCTACGACCTCACCACCCTCCTCACTCCCTCCATCCCCCTCAGCACCCCCCACAGCCATGCCACCGAGCCTCTGCATACTCAGCAACAGCTGCTTACGTCTCCCCTCATGCATGGGGCAATCCCATAAGAAGTGCGCAAGGGACTCATTGACATCATCATGACAACAGAAGCAGCGAGGGGACATGCCACTGACCAACTTGCTGCGGTACAACCGAAGGCGGTTGTTGCAGCTGAGCAACCTTCTCCGAAGCAGATTATAATGCGCATCATCAAGGGCTACCCATCTTGGGAACTCCTTAGTTCCAAAGACTTGTCTTAGGATGACTCGCAGGCCATCAGTAAGATCGCTGCCTGCCTCTCGCTTGTCCCACATCAGTTGCTGCACCATCTTGACGTCCTGCTGAAGGGCCCACTTGTCCACAGTCGAACTCCAACCCTCGAGGTCCTTCTCTGAGCTATTTAGGAGCTCCTGAAGCCATTGTTGTAGATCCATTGAGTCCTTGATAGCGCCTTCGGCCTCCGCAGTCCAGTCGGATTTGACTTGAGATGCGATGACAGGAAATCGCTCCTCCGGTAGAACACGCAGCCGTCCATAGAACTTCAGTTGCGCCGCCCGCCGCAAACGCTCTGCACTCAAAGAGCGCGCCAGAAAGAGTGTAATCCACTTGCTTGTCTTAGGGCTGATGCCGAGAATCATCCTCATGGGGCGCAGCATTGCTGCCTCCAGCTTGGTGAGCTGCGATACGGGGGCACGCCAGACATCGAAGGCGTACTTCAGCTTGGCCCCCACAAGTTGATTCCAGCACATGAGACGATACCTAGCTTGTATCTCATCTGCACACCACAAAGAGTACCAACCTGCGGTGGCGACTTCAGTGACACGCGTAGCCCGCAGGGCCTGCTCCTTCCACTTCAGGTCGTCGGTGATAACCACTCCCAGGTACTTGTACTGACTGGTGACACAAAGCTTCTGGCCGCGAAACCACACCACGGCTCACCTCGCTCCCTGATACTTGGTCGTTTCGCCTTGCTCGACGTGTAAATGGGCTTGATTTCCGTCTTGCCGGGCTTCAAGTTGACTTCCAGCCGGTAATCTTCCGCGAACTTGGCCACAACATTGACCATCTTCTGGAGCTCGGTGCGACTGTGAGCGATGAGGGCCACGTCGTCCGCGTATAGAAGTGCCTTGATGTCGTTCAGCCGCTTCACATCCGTGATCTTGAGACACTCGCCAGCCGATCACACAGCACATCCATAAAGATGTTGAAGAGTGTGGGAGAGAGAGGGGACCCCTGTTTGACCCCTACACCCTCCAGTTGTCAGGATCCGTAGGATCCCCACCCTTGGGGATATTGACGATGATTCCCTTGCCCCAAGCTTTTGGAGTCCTCTCGGCTTCTCGAATCCAGTTGAAGTACTGCGTTAAGTAGCCATTGATGTAGGCGCCGCCATACTTGAGCATCTCGTTCTTCACTTTGTCCTCGTCACAAGCTTTGTGGTTACTCAGGGCACGTTGCCTTGCAAGGACCTCCTCTTGCGTGAACGGCTTGTCCAGCTCTTCGCAAGTGTCTTCACCTACTTCGTGCTCCTTCATAGCCCGGGCCACCTCATCTCTGAAGCGATCGTTCCAGTGGAACTGCCGCTTAGCTTCGGCTTCCTCCCACTCTCCAGCGAGCCTGCTTCTGCACAGCACTCCACCACAAGAGCCGCACTTGCCGGATTTTCCCGTGGCTTCACCGAATTTTTCCGAAATTCCTCCCACCGAGCGACCTTTTCCGGCAGCGTACACGCCAGTGAGCCATCCTCCCTTTGCACCGGCGCGGAGACCTTCGTTCTGCGTGCCCCGCCAAGCCGCTTCGCGAGTAGCCAAAAGCGCTTTGAGGATTGCTCGCGTTGACATTTGACCGCTTCTTCCTGCACTTGCTTGAAGGAGGCGGACTTCTTGGCCCGAGTTGCCTTCCGAATTTGCTTGCGGAGACGTAGCCAATTCAGACGGGCTTCCGCATTCAATTCAACCCTCCTGTATGCTGCGTAGGCCTCCCGGCGCTGCTGAATGAGCTCCTTTAGCTCCCCGTCGAACCAATTGTTGGTGAAACGGGGTCGTATACATCTGGAGCCAAGGACCCGGTGCGCCGCCATTCGGAAGGACTGCGCCACTCGCTCGATGACGTCATCTACCACCCGTTGGCTGTCGGCACCACCCGATAGGTCAAGCTCAGGCAGCTGATGCACTCCAAGCTTCTGTAGGCAATGCTGGAATACGTCATCGAACTTGTCGCGTAGATAATCCAGCGCTTGCTTCGCAGCGTGATCATTACCCGAGACACCAGCACCAATAAGCTTATCAACACGAAAGGACCTGTAAGGTTTCGCAGCACGCTTTGGCCGGCGCTGGCCGCTCCACGTCAGTTCGGCCAATACTGCCTTGTGGTCCGTATCAAGATCATCTTCGCATACTCCGAACTTTGCTCCGAATGCCAAGCCAGGCGACGCGCAGATGTAATCGAGGAGGTGCTTGCCTGTGCCCATGCCGCGCTGCTCACGCCGGGACCACCAGTAGGACCCTTCCACTGGGCACGAGAAGCCGCTCAGATTTCGCAGGCCCGTAGCGACGAGGACAGCCGCGAGTCTCTTGCCGTTCTCCGAACGTACCGGTGCTCCCTTATCATCGACCTCCCCGTGCTGACCGACGATGCCCTCCTCTTTTCGGCTGCATGCCGGCCCGAGCTTTGCGTTGGCATCCGCCACCGTGACCACAAGACCTTTGGCTCCAAAAAAAGCTATAGCTGCCTGCCAGGCCGCATACGCCTCTGACGACTCTTCTTCCTGCGTTTCCTGGGGAAAGTAGCCGTTGCCCACATAGATATCCTGAGCGCCGGTAACACCCGAGGCGATACGCAGCCACACTTGCTGCCGGTGGTCGACGGGGGCTGACACCAGGTTGCAATACGGACCAAGGAAGTTAGCCACCGCGAATAGAACCCCACCCTTGCAGCGATTTTTCTCGCTGACCTCCGCAGGTTTTCCAAAAATCCGGAATCCATCCAGGCTGCATTTGGAAAGTTGCTTCTTGCCCATGCGGTGCTCCTGAGTCCCGATGACTAGCCAGCCCTCGTGCTTGTAGAATGATGCCCATTCCGCCGTGCCTACGTTGTCGTATCCCGTTTTACCCTGCCAGTTGTGACTCGCGACGAGTAGCTTGAAGCCGGTATCGAACTGCTTGGAGCGCTTGGCTCGTTTCCGGACCCGACGGCCGCGCTTGGCTTCCGCCCTGGTGCTGCCCCCCTCTGCAGGTGCTTGCGCAGGTTGGTCCCCCACTGCACTGGCCGCCGAATGCAGGGGCACCACATACACATCAGCACACTCAGACACACACTTAGGTGCATCGGCAGCCAATTCCGAAGACACCACCTGTACATCATCGACACATTCTTCATGCAGAGGCAAGACGCGATATCCCGTCGCAGCTTCCTCCTTCCGGACCGCCGCTTCCCCACGCAGATGGATGCGAATAAGCCTTCGGACACGTTCCCTGTCCCTGAACCTGCGCCCAAGGGCCACATTGACCCCTCTGCCGAAGAATTTGAGATGTTTGAATTGCTGCAACGCCGTCTGCCTGCTGTCATCGTCCTCGTAGACCAGCTCCAGGTGACGAGACATTCGCTGGCCTTGCCACTCCATTACCGGGACCACCAGACCAAGACCGCTCATTTTGGAGGCGATCTCCTGTAGATTGGCGCGTTCTGAGAGCCCCCAGACAATCAGATTACGCTCGTCCTTGTCGTACCGATCTACCCGCCGGTACCGTCGAGGCGGCGGTGCCATCTGCCATATAGCGCCGCTCGCCTTATGTTGAAGCGCCGACCCGTGTGCCAGGTTTGGGGAGGAAGGATGAGGCGCAGCTAAGATAGCCTCTCCACGTGGTTCAGGAATTCCGTCATATTCGCGAGCCCTCATCCTCCCATCCTGGGACATCGGGCCAGAGCCAGTCGAAGAGGCATTCCCACGGGGATTGTCCAGGTCTTCGGCGATTCTACCTTGTCCCATAAGGGCCACAGGGGTAGCTCCGTGCTTCGCGTATTTGTAATCCATTGAGAGTAGTAGACGGCCAATGTCGCTGGCCATCACCGCCGCGCCTCTTTACGCAGAGGAAAGCGCCCGTCCATGCAAATAGCATCGGCGGTATCTGCAACACACACTACACGCATTTTCGCCTGTGTCACTGGATGCTGCCACGTCGCTTCGTGCCCTTGGGCGCCCGCCAGCACCCCCAGCGTCACCAGAACCTGCCTCACGCACTACACACACTCTCCATCGCATCGCCAACGCCTCTACTCTCATGCCTTATGGACTTTCAGCTGCTCCTAACAATACACATCATGAGGTACGGGTGTCCCCGAGTGGAGCCAGATCGGACGGCGTGCCGCTGAAACTCCTTCCCCCACGTGGGTATAGAAGGCGCGAACCTAGCGGTACCTATAGGGTCTTACAGACAAGTATAGTAATCCGAAGCTGCTCAGTTAGAAATGCAACGGTGGAGGGTGTGACTGCATGGGGCAAGGCACGGCAACGCAGCAAGGCACTGGCAAGGCATTGGGACCGACTGAAGCCCCTTTTAACGTGCGCTCATCATGTGTTCCACTTCGGCAACCCCGAAGAAGCGAAGATAGGGAGGAGACAAAACCCAGATAGGATGAAGATAGGATTAACATGAAGCCGAAATGGAGCCGAGTTGGAACATGTCAACTCGGCCCCATCTCGGCTCAATGTGAATCCTATCTTCAACCCATCTCGGTACGGTTTCCTCCCAATGCTCACCTCAACAAGATCACCAAACAGGAACTGGAAGCACCCAGGCATTTACTCAGCAGGAAATTGGTCGCTGATAGCCTCTCTAGGCTAGAGTTTAACTCAGAAGTATCGGCGTTGGTGTCCACGGTGGAGATGGAAGACTTGTCCACTGACAAGGTGTATGAGGTCAGCCACATTGAGGCGATGGAGATGGCGAGTGGAGTCTGATATGACCGCACAGGTCTACGGTACAGTCCACAAGGCCCGGATCACGGGATATGTTGTGAGCTACATACCCAGGAGGACGCTGAGTGGTCCTATGAGGTATATGAGAATGCGAAGGCGAACATAAGAGAGGAAGAGGAGACGCAGGAAGTTTATGCGGAGCCTCCTCAAGAGCGGAGAAGTGACCTAGACGATGACCCGGAAAGAATCGGGGTACGGCTAGAAGATGGTACTATCCATATAGCCTCGCCTACCGCATGGAGGCAACAACAGGCTCAAGATCCGGAGTTTAAGGAAATCATACAGTTATATCAGAACCCGGATGAGCTGAAGATGACGAAAGCGATCAAAGATCAGATGAAGGAGATGGGATGGAGAGATGGTCTACTGTGGTACAAGGGCCTTCACGGTCGCTATGCGTCACAGCCGGACAAATGGACCCTTTGGGTACCGGAGAGTCTGAGACGATTTATATTTGTCGCAGCCCACATTGCCCACTTTTGGCGCATCCGGGTCGACAACGAACTCACATGTTCGTAGCGAGGCGATTCTGGTGGAAGAAGATGAAGGAGGAGATAGATCAGGCGGTGGATGCATGCATCCCGTGCAAGATAAACAAAACACCACTGAAGGAAAATTTCGGCCTGATTGGCGAATTTCCTCTTCATGCGGGGATGTTTGAGTTTATACATATTGATCATGTGGGACCTTTCCCAGAATCGAAGGATGGTTACAAATACCTCCTCACGGCTATTGACAGAGCCACCAACTATGTGTGGATCATCCCTGTCAAAGACGTTACCGGCAAAACGACGGCCGAGGCGCTGATCGATAGGATCATCTCACAGATCGGAGTACCAAAAAGATATGTTCTGATCGAGGCTCGGACTTTAATAACGAGGTCATCGACAAACTATCTAAGTATTACGGGATGAAATGGCAATATGTTACTGCCTATAACCCGCGAGCAAATGGGAAAATCGAGCGGGTACACAGACCCCTCAAAGCCTCGCTAAAGATGTATTGCACGAAGAAGGAGAATCAAAGAGCATGGGTCGAGGCAGCACCATCATTTGCGTTTGCAATGAACTGTCTACCCTCTACTGCGTTAGGAGGCTCGAAGAGCTCAATCTCGCCATATCAGTTAGTATATGGGCGTGGGCCTGATATCCCGACTTCGCTCCTTCACCCAAAAGACACTTGGGCGGATGCGGATGAGTTGTTTGGGATGAGACTTAGAGTGAAGACGGAGGCGGAACACATAGTCAGGGCGCATAGAGAGGCGGAGCGCCGAAAGACTGATGCTGAAGGGGTGCGACAAGCGCACTTGGATCAGATCAAGTTCCAGGTTGGGGATATTGTACTATTGTACCATCCTCAAGTCCCGAAGGGAGTCAGCTCTAAGCTGTTCACTCACTGGAAAGGACCTTATCAGATTATGGAACAGACGGGACCTCTGAATTACAAGATCAGGGGTAGAGGGAAGGTGCAAATTGTGAATGTAAGAAGGCTGATTAAGTATGATCCCTTCTTACTGGAAGATGAATCCGTTGAGGAGGCGTTAAAACGGATGAAGGATGATTTCAAAGAGGTGCCGCCCATCCACAAGGAGGCTGGCATAGACCAAGAGGATGCTTATCGGGCACCGATAGCTGAGAAGGAGGAGAGTGAGGTGGACAGTAAGGAGAAGACTGACCGCATAAGCGCGGTGGGGACTCAGTCTAAGTCTCCGCGAGAGCATAGTGGAAAGAAGGAGAAGATCACAGAGGCGCAGCTAAGGAGAGCGCGGAATGATCTTATCAACGACCAACCGAGGAAGGCGATGAGGTCGATGAGATCAAAGGACGTCCACCAGGAGGAGGAGGGGACGGACACTGACCCAAACGCGGGCAACGTTGAGATTGTCCATGAGCGATGGAAGGAAGGCGATGCGATAGCAACCATCGCATGGGTGAAAAATGCTTTCTATCTGATGAGACCAGCGGAACAACATGTCGCTGATGGCACTCTCTCAGACTTATACTTGATGCGGGTCGTGGCGGTCCCACGACAGATGCGTGTCACACGGACACTCAAAATATCATCAGCCGCAAAGATATTTCAACCGATACTCCAGTTCTGGAGAAGTATGGACCCGGTTGAGGATCCAAAGGCAAGACATTATCTGCCAGTATATAAAGACGCAAAAAGTCTCGAGACATGGGATGATACAATTACTCCCAGAGACAAGGATTACACTGCGTGGACCATTCAGACACTGCCAAGAGGAGTGCTTGATGTCCCTTTTGAATTATCGTTGGGCGGAATCCCTAATAAGATCTGGGACATTCTCGAACAGTCAAAGTTCGATCTGACTTTTGTTGGTGGTCCTCCACCAGGCAAAGAAATCCGCGCCAGACGACGAAGGCAGTGACAAAGAAACTATTTTTCTTTATGCGTCTCAAATAAACTGATTGATTGCCCACGGCGTATCATGATTTGATCATGCATAATCAGTTATCAATATGAATATTAAAAAGACTCAGTGATATAACTTGGCATTCGATCGCAACATACGAGTGCGAAAGGTCGATCGACGATGATACTACACCGTATACGGGGATCGCTAGTGTATTGAGCGATGGTGTTCCCGGGTATGACCCTTTCCAAGTCCTGGGATGATGTTCTCGAAAATGAAATGTTCTCTGAAACTTTCATTAAATTATTTTTACGATAGATTATATACTGTCGTACCTGAGCACGGTCAATCTCTACTTGTGTCGGTATATCGCAGGGTCGGGTACATACACCTCGACTTCGGATATAGCTATTAGGACTGGCCCCCTAATACTATATCATAGGATATCCGCCTTATACAAGGGTATGTCATTAAAAAAGACAATGTACTTACGATCTCCCTGTGAATAATAGTAATAATAATGATAATGATAAGAAGAAGAAGGAGATCAAAGGGGGAATCGTACTACAGCACCACGTTGCTTGTATTTTTTATTAATAGTACGTTTGTTCTTGACATACTGCCGAAAAAAAAAAGAAATTGAGGGGAAGGAGTTCAAAATTTACAAGAAAGGCTAGAGAATCCGCTTTGACGTGCCGTATGAGGATATATTTATCGTCTTTTAGCGTCTATCCGTGGGTCGATGCGCTGTGTGGCATGACTCCATAGCGCATACTATTTGCAGAAAGAAATCAGAAGGTGTATGACGAAAATGCTATTTCCGTCATGAAATCGGGAGGGGGTACTGCAGGCATCACCCCCGGATAGTCGGTAAAAAGTACCTTTTCCTGGTGACAGGTGCACCAGCTTGTTTTTCAGTATTATTTGTCCGG
The DNA here is from genome assembly GCA_019918135.1 of Paulinella micropora. Classification (NCBI taxonomy): domain Eukaryota; phylum Cercozoa; class Imbricatea; order Euglyphida; family Paulinellidae; genus Paulinella; species Paulinella micropora. The sequence continues at coordinate 210,015 of WBZZ01001404.1, forward strand.
ATTGGACCTGATGCCATTTTATTCCTGGTCTGTTGCAGTTTTCCTTTTTTTGGCTTCACTGAGCTAATACAACGAGACATCATTCTCATTCTTGAGGACTGTGTTTGGTTGTATTACCGACTTTTTTTCGAGCTATCGTTGGGGGCATTACACTTTGATGTCTGCGAGACGAAAGAAAACCAACAACAAGCGCACTGGTCAAGAGGATGCTGATCAGGATGCTGATCAGGATGTTATGAACGTCCGTCACTCTCTATTCACTACACGTACGGAATACCATCACTAACTTTTTTTAGTGATTAGCACTAAACTTTTTTAGTGATCCATCACTAAAAAAGTTAGTGCTGGATCACTTAAAATAAGACAAAGATTGTGTTAGTGATCATCACTACTGCCTCCTGTATCCTGAATGTAGTGATTTCAATGCCATCACTACGCTTGACCCTAGATTCTCCCTCATCACTTACCAAGTTAGTGATGAGCACTACCTGAAAATGGAAGTGTTTCCGGTTTTAACCGTCGTAGTGATCATCACTAGATTTTACTGCTGCATAATTCCAAAAATTGTAGTGATTCTAGTGATCATCACTACATTTTTTTAGTGACAATCACTATTTTTTTTTTCACAAGTCTAGTTCTAGCAGTGCTTGCTAGTGACAGTCACTAAATATGTAGTGATGGGCACTCACTTTTTAGTGATCATCACTTATTAAGTGCTCATCACTAAAATCACTAACTTTTGCGTAACGGTCGGTCACTAGCAACAGTTTTTTATGTATCTTGCGGGTGTCTGTAGTGATCGTCACTACAATATGAGTGCCATCACTACAACATGAGTGCCCATCACTTGCTCGTCACTGAATGGTACTGAGGAAGCAAAAATTTTAATAAACCGACGAAACGTAGTGCCGATCACAAGAAAAGATAGTGCCGATCACTAAACAAATTAGTTCAAACAAAAAAGTTGGTAGTGATGATCACTACAGTGGTGTAGTGATCGTCACTAACAAAAGGTAGTGATGGCCACTACACCATCGTAGTGCTCATCACTGCATCCTGTTAGTGATGATCACAACAAATGTAGTGCTCATCACTACTGATGTAGTGCTCATCACTACATCCTGTTAGTGATGATCACTATACAAATGTAGTGCTCATCACTAACCGGATGTAGTGATGAGCACTAACTGTTATTAGTGATGATCACTAAATATGTAGTGCCCGTCACTAACTGTTATTAGTGATTACTACTAAACACCTTTAGTGCCCGTCACTACTCTTGGGAGGGATGGGAACTACAGTTATTTAGTTCTCATCACTATACTTGGCTGGTAGCAGTGACTTTACTTGTAGTGAGCCATCGCCGCAATAATTACTTAAGTGACCGTCACTACAGTCATAGTACTCATCATTACACAAAAATTAGTGATTACAACTACACGCTTAGTGATGATCACTATTTACTGTGTAGTGGCTATCACTACATGGTTATTGGTGATCACTACATTTTTAGTGACTTCCCGATAGCCGAAAACAAAAAACCTTAGGTTTTTTGCTTTCGGCTATCGGGAAGCTACGGTTTTTTGCTTTCGGCTATCGGGAAGTCACAACAAATGTATTGATCACCACTAACCATGTAGTGATAGCCACTACACAGTAATTAGTGATCAAAGAAACCTGTCAACCTGTCCTGGCGATCATTTCCTGGCGATCATTTCTGCCCGCTTTTCACTTGGCTTACCGCTTCGTTTCCTTCCTGTTACAACTGTTGCTACATTCTCTTTCTCACTTACTCGGTCAACGTACATATAACTAGGCTTTTTAGTAGTATCACTCTTCGGGAGCTTGGCACGTTGCGTTGCGACCGTCTGCATTCTTTCCTTTGGATTACTGACTTTGCATGGCCTTGCCGTTGCAGATGCTGCCAGTACAAAATCTTGAAGCTGTTGCTTGGTCATTTTCAAATATTGTGGCTTCGTGTGTGTGTCCCAGCCAGGCCAACCATAAACCACTTCTCCACATAAACCGTTATCCCTAGCTTTTTTTGTCAAAGGGCCAAACACCCTTCAATTTTTGTCAATTCTGCATGGGCCACCTGCTGTACTGGTACATCTGGACTATCATATGATCTTCACCGAGGAATTCATTTTCAAAGCCAAAAGCGCACAGTCCTGGATCCCCGTATTCGAACTCGCCGCCTGCTGCCAGTACGACGATATGCAGCTCCAGGTGGACTCCACGTACAGACTGCAAGGTGTATTTCTGCACTAGCAGCACAGCAAGCATTTTCTATCTATCTATCTATCTATCTATCTATCTATCTATCTATCTATCTATCTATCTATCTATCTATCTATCTATCTATCTATCTATCTATCTAATATCTATCTATCTATCTATCTATCTATCTATCTATCTATCTATCTATCTATCTATCTATCTATCTCTATTGATGCGTCGAAGATCTCAAAATGCGTGAAACCTAC
>WBZZ01001404.1:222500-232500 GCA_019918135.1 Paulinella micropora
ATTATTATTATTATTATTATTATTATTATTATTATTATTATTATTATTATTATTATTATTATTATTATGGAGGGGTGCACAGTATGGCACCCCACGGGAAGAGGAGGTGGTTGGGCCTCTTCCCACTGGTTTCGAGGCTATGTCGTTGTGTTGGCTCCGAGGCTATGTTGTTGTGTTGGTTCCGAGGCTATGTTGTTGTGTTGGTTCCGAGGCTCTGTTGTTGTGTGGGTTCCGAGGCTATATCGATGTGGGTTCCGAGGCTATGTTGTTGCGTTGGTTCCGAGGCTATGTCGTTGTGTTGTTTTTATAAGACATACACCACGTGGGATCAAAGGGGTATTTACATTCCGAGATCTAGGGGTGGTGACGGGTTTTGAGGCGTCCCAGACACTTACCACAAAACGTCCTCATGCGCTGGCAGACCGCATGAAATGTCTGCTACCCCTGTGAGTACCTCCATGCGGGACCTACCCAGTCTCGTGGAGCTCTCACGCGGGGGAGATCAATCATTTGTAGTTGATTTCCTGCAAGGTACCCGACACTGTGCGGGTAGTAGGGACTTCCTTTTGGGGCCTTCTATGCAGGATAGTTAGAGTCACTCTTCCCTCCCCAACATACTCACTGTAGTCCCTGTTGGGTCGAGGGATGGAGGCGCATGGCCCTCGGGCTCAGCCATGACAGATCAATATATATTATTATTATTATTATTATTATTGTTACAACTACTACTTCTACTACTACTACTATTACTTCTACTATTACTACTACTACTACTACTACTACTACTACTACTACTACTACTACTACTACTACTGCTGCTGCTGCTGCTACTGCTACTGCTACTACTACTACCACTACAACTACTACTACTACTTCTACTACTACTACTACTACTACTACTACTACTATTATTATTATTATTATTATTATTATTATTATTATTATTATTATTAAATCTGCCTTGGAGTGTTGACTGTGACATATTTGAGGGAAATCCCGATGAAAAAACCTAGTCACACTTGCTAAACAGAGTTCCAGCCCAATGGCCTCAAGGCGTTAAACTGTGACGCCAACTCATAACCCTTTGGTGGTAGATGCTGGGGAGGAGGGTCGTTGCGCGCGTAAAAGATCTTAAACTCCGCATATGCTGGTTGATAGCCCAGGACCCAGCAGACACCAGATTGTTATGGGTGGGGTTTCGAGGCAGCTCTAGCAACCGCGCTTGGTGTATGCACTTGCACATTCGGTGACGTCTTGCAAGAGGTTGCTGGGACTGCGGAATAACCTCGGCTTAGTGCAGTCTTGCCCTCAGGAGCTCCATCGGTGGCCCCGATCATCAGGCGAGAGACTGACACGGGGGGGTGGAGGACCTCGAACAAGGGTATTGGAGGCTTATGTCCGTTGAGGATATGCCATTAGCTGCATCAGTACGCCTCAGATATAGTAAATCTGCCTTGGAGTGTTGACTGTGACATATTTGAGGGAAATCCCGATGAAAAAACCTAGTCACACTTGCTAAACAGAGTTCCAGCCCAATGGCCTCAAGGCGTTAAACTGTGACGCCAACTCATAACCCTTTGGTGGTAGATGCTGGGGAGGAGGGTCGTTGCGCGCGTAAAAGATCTTAAACTCCGCATATGCTGGTTGATAGCCCAGGACCCAGCAGACACCAGATTGTTATGGGTGGGGTTTCGAGACAGCTCTAGCAACCGCGCTTGGTGTATGCACTTGCACATTCGGTGACGTCTTGCAAGAGGTTGCTGGGACTGCGGAATAACCTCGGCTTAGTGCAGTCTTGCCCTCAGGAGCTCCATCGGTGGCCCCGATCATCAGGCGAGAGACTGACACGGGGGGGTGGAGGACCTCGAACAAGGGTATTGGAGGCTTATGTCCGTTGAGGATATGCCATTAGCTGCATCAGTACGCCTCAGATATAGTATTATTATTATTATTATTATTATTGACACTGATCACCGATAGCGCAAATGAGGATGGGCTGGGAGAAGTACCATGATTGTTGTTATTATATTATTATTCTTACTATCATCATCATCATCATCGTCATCATCATCATCACCACCATCATCATAATCGTCATCATCGTCATCATCATCATCTTCATCATCATATTGACCTTGATCACCAATAGCGCGAATGGGGATGTGAAGGGTGAAGTATGTCGGTTGAACCCCCAGAGAACGCATCTCCTACATGCATAAAATACATGCATACATACATACATACATACATACATACATACACATACATACATGCATACATACATACACTACATACATACACATACATACATACACATACATACATACATACATACATACATACATACATATATACACATACATACATACATACATACATACATACATACATACATACATACATAAACATACATAAACATACATATACATACATAAACATACATACGTACGTACGTACATACGTAACGTAACGTAACGTAACGTGACGTGACGTGACGTGACGTGACGTAACGTGCCGTAACGTGACGTGACGTGACGTGACGTGACGTAACGTGACGTAACGTAACGTAACTTAACGTACGCACGCACGTACGTACGTAAGTACGTACGTACATACATACATACATACATACATACATACATACATACATACATACATACATACATACATACATACATACATAACATACATACATACATACATACATACATACATACATACAGACATACAAACATAACAGACCTGGAAACGCTTTCGCAACCGCGCGAAGTCACATACATACATACATACATACATACATACATACATACATACATACATACGTACATACATACATACATGCATACGTACATACATACATGCATGCATACATACATACATACATACATACATACATACATACATACATAAACATATATATATAAACATACATACATACAAACATACATATATACATACATACATACAGACATACAGACAGACAGACAGACAGACTGACAGACCGACCGACCTGGACACGCTTTCGCAGCCGAATTTATTATTATTATTATCAAATCAATATAATGGAGGCACATGTCCAGGATCTGGATCTGATGCTATAGTCTGAGGAAGCCTATCAAATCAATATATTATTATTATTATTATTATTATTATTATTATTATTATTATTATTATTATTATTATTTTGGACACCGTGATAGCCCAGTGGTCAAGTTCTACCATCTGGGCCCTGTCGCCAGTTCGATTCCCGTCGGTGCCTCCAGTATTTTCATTGAACATACCGCTCCGTCTGGACCAGTATTTTCATTGAACATACCGGTCCGTCTGGAAGTGTTGGAACTGCCCTTGCGGGGGTATCATTAGAGCTTATCGTCAATACTTCGTACTCCCCTCACGGGTGAGACGATGGAGGCGCATGTGCAGAAATGTATCAGCCATTGACAGAGAAGCACTATTATTATTATTATTATTATTATTATTACTATTATTATTATTATTATTATTATTATTATTATTATCATCATTGTTATTATTATTATCGCTATAATAATAATAATAATAATAATAATAATAATAATAATAATATTAATAGGCTTCCTCAGACTATAGCATCAGATCCAGATCCTGGACATGTGCCTCCATTGGGTCACCGGGGTCAGCCGATCCCAACGCATTGTCAGAACACCAAACAGACATAGCAGCAACAGCAGGGGCAGATGGGGGCTGTGAAGTGCATGAAGAGCTAGATGCGAGGGTGTTAGCTGAAGAGAAGAACTCGGAGACACTACGCTGCGCTCCCGAACCCCTCTCTATAGCCAGGACGTCCACACTGCGCGGACGGCCGCGCCGCGCAACATCAACGTCACTTGGGGGAGAGGGTGGGACAGAAGCTGATGGAACCTCAGTGAGGTCAATTACCTCCTCGCCCCCATCCTCCACCCCAAGCTCCTCCCTTTTACCCTCCCTAGCAGACCAACACTCAGACACATATGATCCAAACAACACATCCAACTTTGGAGGGGGACGCAACGCTGTAACCCCTAACAACGCAGCAAGCCTAAAGTTACTGCGGAAGCGCGACTTCCCCTGAAAAAGCTTACAAAACAATCGTGATTGATCCACAGGCGACATATCATCCCAACCCTGCCGCACAGAGCCCTCCCGCTCCCGCCCAAGCAACACATCCTCCACCACAACCTCACCGCCTACGACCTCACCACCCTCCTCACTCCCTCCATCCCCCTCAGCACCCCCCACAGCCATGCCACCGAGCCTCTGCATACTCAGCAACAGCTGCTTACGTCTCGCCTCATGCATGGGGCAATCCCATAAGAAATGCGCAAGGGACTCATTGACATCATCATGACAACAGAAGCAGCGAGGGGACATGCCACTGACCAACTTGCTGCGGTACAACCGAAGGCGGTTGTTGCAGCTGAGCAACCTTCTCCGAAGCAGATTATAATGCGCATCATCAAGGGCTACCCATCTTGGGAACTCCTTAGTTCCAAAGACTTGTCTTAGGATGACTCGCAGGCCATCAGTAAGATCGCTGCCTGCCTCTCGCTTGTCCCACATCAGTTGCTGCACCATCTTGACGTCCTGCTGAAGGGCCCACTTGTCCACAGTCGAACTCCAACCCTCGAGGTCCTTCTCTGAGCTATTTAGGAGCTCCTGAAGCCCTTGTTGTAGATCCATTGAGTCCCTGATAGCGCCTTCGGCCTCCGCAGTCCAGTCGGATTTGACTTGAGATGCGATGACAGGAAATCGCTCCTCCGGTAGAACACGCAGCCGTCCATAGAACTTCAGTTGCGCCGCCCGCCGCAAACGCTCCGCACTCAAAGAGCGCGCCAGAAAGAGTGTAATCCACTCGCTTGTCTTAGGGCTGATGCCGAGAATCATCCTCATGGGGCGCAGCATTGCTGCCTCCAGCTTGGTGAGCTGCGATACGGGGGCACGCCAGACATCGAAGGCGTACTTCAGCTTGGCCCCCACAAGTTGATTCCAGCACATGAGACGATACCTAGCTTGTATCTCATCTGCACACCACAAAGAGTACCAACCTGCGGTGGCGACTTCAGTGACACGCGTAGCCCGCAGGGCCTGCTCCTTCCACTTCAGGTCGTCGGTGATAACCACTCCCAGGTACTTGTACTGACTGGTGACACAAAGCTTCTGGCCGCGAAACCACACCACGGCTCACCTCGCTCCCTGATACTTGGTCGTTTCGCCTTGCTCGACGTGTAAATGGGCTTGATTTCCGTCTTGCCGGGCTTCAAGTTGACTTCCAGCCGGTAATCTTCCGCGAACTTGGCCACAACATTGACCATCTTCTGGAGCTCGGTGCGACTGTGAGCGATGAGGGCCACGTCGTCCGCGTATAGAAGTGCCTTGATGTCGTTCAGCCGCTTCACATCCGTGATCTTGAGACACTCGCCAGCCGATCACACAGCACATCCATAAAGATGTTGAAGAGTGTGGGAGAGAGAGGGGACCCCTGTTGGACCCCTACACCCTCCAGTACTTCGGGGGTGAGTGCTCCATCAACTAGCACTTGCGACGAAGTCTGCTCGTAGCACCTGCGTAGCGTGCGCCAGAACTTGCCCCTTACACCCAGCTTCCAGAGCCTCTCAAATAGGCCATCTCTCCAAACAGACGGAAAAGCCTTGCGTAGATCGACGAACAGGACATACGACTCCCGCTTCTGCAGCTGACGCCCCTTCAACCTCTGCCAAAGGGTAAAGACCTGATTCGTAGTGCGACGCCCCGGGCGGAAGCCTCCCTGCTCTGGACGTAGCTTATCCGGGCCATCGACGAAGAGCGTTAGACGAGTAGCTAATAAGGACAGATACAGCTTACCAAGGCAACTAATAATCGAGATATCCCTCCAGTTGTCAGGATCCGTAGGATCCCCACCCTTGGGGATATTGACGATGATTCCCTTGCCCCAAGCTTTTGGAGTCCTCTCGGCTTCTCGAATCCAGTTGAAGTACTGCGTTAAGTAGCCATTGATGTAGGCGCCGCCATACTTGAGCATCTCGTTCTTCACTTTGTCCTCGTCACAAGCTTTGTGGTTACTCAGGGCACGTTGCCTTGCAAGGACCTCCTCTTGCGTGAACGGCTTGTCCAGCTCTTCGCAAGTGTCTTCACCTACTTCGTGCTCCTTCATAGCCCGGGCCACCTCATCTCTGAAGCGATCGTTCCAGTGGAACTGCCGCTTAGCTTCGGCTTCCTCCCACTCTCCAGCGAGCCTGCTTCTGCACAGCACTCCACCACAAGAGCCGCACTTGCCGGATTTTCCCGTGGCTTCACCGAATTTTTCCGAAATTCCTCCCACCGAGCGACCTTTTCCGGCAGCGTACACGCCAGTGAGCCATCCTCCCTTTGCACCGGCGCGGAGACCTTCGTTCTGCGTGCCCCGCCAAGCCGCTTCGCGAGTAGCCAAAAGCGCTTTGAGGATTGCTCGCGTTGACATTTGACCGCTTCTTCCTGCACTTGCTTGAAGGAGGCGGACTTCTTGGCCCGAGTTGCCTTCCGAATTTGCTTGCGGAGCCGTAGCCAATTCAGACGGGCTTCCGCATTCGATTCATCCCTCCTGTATGCGTAGGCCTCCCGGCGCTGCTGAATGAGCTCCTTTAGCTCCCCGTCGAACCAATTGTTGGTGAAACGGGGTCGTATACATCTGGAGCCAAGGACCCGGTGCGCCGCCATTCGGAAGGACTGCGCCACTCGCTCGATGACGTCATCTACCACCCGTTGGCTGTCGGCACCACCCGATAGGTCAAGCTCAGGCAGCTGATGCACTCCAAGCTTCTGTAGGCAATGCTGGAATACGTCATCGAACTTGTCGCGTAGATAATCCAGCGCTTGCTTCGCAGCGTGATCATTACCCGAGACACCAGCACCAATAAGCTTATCAACACGAAAGGACCTGTAAGGTTTCGCAGCCCGCTTTGGTCGGCGCTGGCCGCTCCACGTCAGTTCGGCCCATACTGCCTTGTGGTCCGTATCAAGATCATCTTCGCATACTCCGAATTTTGCTCCAGATGCCAAGCCAGGCGACGCGCAGATGTAATCGAGGAGGTGCTTGCCTGTGCCCATGCCGCGCTGCTCACGCCGGGACCACCAGTAGGACCCTTCCACTGGGCACGAGAAGCCGCTCAGATTTCGCAGGCCCGTAGCGACGAGGACAGCCGCGAGTCTCTTGCCGTTCTCCGAACGTACCGGTGCTCCCTTATCATCGACCTCCCCGTGCTGACCGACGATGCCCTCCTCTTTTCGGCTGCATGCCGGCCCGAGCTTCGCGTTGGCATCCGCCACCGTGACCACAAGACCTTTGGCTCCAAAAAAAGCTATAGCTGCCTGCCAGGCCGCATACGCCTCTGACGACTCTTCTTCCTGCGTTTCCTGGGGAAAGTAGCCGTTGCCCACATAGATATCCTGAGCGCCGGTAACACCCGAGGCGATACGCAGCCACACTTGCTGCCGGTGGTCGACGGGGGCTGACACCAGGTTGCAATACGGACCAAGGAAGTTAGCCACCGCGAATAGAACCCCACCCTTGCAGCGATTTTTCTCGCTGACCTCCGCAGGTTTTCCAAAAATCCGGAATCCATCCAGGCTGCATTTGGAAAGTTGCTTCTTGCCCATGCGGTGCTCCTGAGTCCCGATGACTAGCCAGCCCTCGTGCTTGTAGAATGATGCCCATTCCGCCGTGCCTACGTTGTCGTATCCCGTTTTACCCTGCCAGTTGTGACTCGCGACGAGTAGCTTGAAGCCGGTATCGAACTGCTTGGAGCGCTTGGCTCGTTTCCGGACCCGACGGCCGCGCTTGGCTTCCGCCCTGGTGCTGCCCCCCTCTGCAGGTGCTTGCGCAGGTTGGTCCCCCACTGCACTGGCCGCCGAATGCAGGGGCACCACATACACATCAGCACACTCAGACACACACTTAGGTGCATCGGCAGCCAATTCCGAAGACACCACCTGTACATCATCGACACATTCTTCATGCAGAGGCAAGACGCGATATCCCGTCGCAGCTTCCTCCTTCCGGACCGCCGCTTCCCCACGCAGATGGATGCGAATAAGCCTTCGGACACGTTCCCTGTCCCTGAACCTGCGCCCAAGGGCCACATTGACCCCTCTGCCGAAGAATTTGAGATGTTTGAATTGCTGCAACGCCGTCTGCCTGCTGTCATCGTCCTCGTAGACCAGCTCCAGGTGACGAGACATTCGCTGGCCTTGCCACTCCATTACCGGGACCACCAGACCAAGACCGCTCATTTTGGAGGCGATCTCCTGTAGATTGGCGCGTTCTGAGAGCCCCCAGACAATCAGATTACGCTCGTCCTTGTCGTACCGATCTACCCGCCGGTACCGTCGAGGCGGCGGTGCCATCTGCCATATAGCGCCGCTCGCCTTATGTTGAAGCGCCGACCCGTGTGCCAGGTTTGGGGAGGAAGGATGAGGCGCAGCTAAGATAGCCTCTCCACGTGGTTCAGGAAATCCGTCATATTCGCTAGCCCTCATCCTCCCATCCTGGGACATCGGGCCAGAGCCAGTCGAAGAGGCATTCCCACGGGGATTGTCTAGGTCTTCGGCGATTCTACCTTGTCCCATAAGGGCCACAGTGGTAGCTCCGTGCTTCGCGTATTTGTAATCCATTGAGAGTAGTAGACGGCCAATGTCGCTGGCCATCACCGCCGCGCCTCTTTACGCCGAGGAAAGCGCCCGCCCATGCAAATAGCATCGGCGGTATCTGCAACACACACTACACGCATTTCCGCCGGTGTCACTGGACGCTGCCGCGTCACTTCGTGCCCTTGGGCGCCCGCCAGCACCCCCAGCGTCGCCAGAACCTGCCTCACGCACTACACACACTCTCCATCGCATCGCCAACGCCTCTACTCTCATGCCTTATGGACTTTCAGCTGCTCCTAACAATACACATCATGAGGTACGGGTGTCCCCGAGTGGAGCCAGATCGGACGGCGTGCCGCTGAAACTCCTTTCCCCCATGTGGGTATAGAAGGCGCGAACCTAGCGGTACCTATAGGGTCTTACAGACAAGTATAGTAATCCGAAGCTGCTCAGTTAGAAATGCAACGGTGGAGGGTGTGACTGCATGGGGCAAGGCACGGCAACGCAGCAAGGCACTGGCAAGGCATTGGGACCGACTGAAGCCCCTTTTAACGTGCGCTCATCATGTGTTCCACTTCGGCAACCCCGAAGAAGCGAAGATAGGGAGGAGACAAAACCCAGATAGGATGAAGATAGGATTAACATGAAGCCGAAATGGAGCCGAGTTGGAACAGGTCAACTCGGCCCCAACTCGGCTCAATGTGAATCCTATCTTCAACCCATCTCGGTACTGTTTCCTCCGAATGCTCACCTCAACAAGATCACCAAACCGGAACTGGAAGCCCCCAGGCATTTACTCGGCAGGAAATTCGGCGAAAATGGGCTAACCAGGAAACCAGACCCAAACCAACAGCAAGAAAAACGAGCCAACCAACAATCTGACAGACAACCCCACAACCTGCCTGGCCGAACCACTACCGAGTAAATGCCCAGTTGAGAGTTGCGCATATCCCGGTGACCGCCCTCCCCAAGCGGTCACCTTCGTGGGGAGAGGCCCAACCACCTCCTCTTCCCATGGAGTGCCATCTTGTGCACCCCTCCAGAATAATAATATTAATAATAATAATAATAATGATAATAATAATAATCATCATCATCATCATTTAGTATCCTTATCAGACCTGACGGCAGCATGTGCTACCCATGTCTAACCAAGTGAAGCTGCAAACGATCAGACAAGTCATTATCACCAGTTAATATCATTGTCAGACCTGACGGCAGCATTTGCGAGCATGTCCAATCAAGTGATACTGCTGGGGACAATCAGACAAGTCTACGGCGACATCGTCACCGATCAAGTGGGCGGTGTGTTGGTCTCTCTCTCTCTTTCATCCTACCTACCTACCTACCTACCTACTCA
>WBZZ01001404.1:237500-242500 GCA_019918135.1 Paulinella micropora
TATTATTATTATTATTATTATTATTATTATTAGTAGTAGTAGTAGTAGTAGTAGTAGTAGTAGTAGTAGTAGTAGTAGTAGTAGTAACAGTAGTGGTAGCAGTAGTATTCATGTATTCTATTTTAGGTTTTTGGTTGGGACGCTTTTGTCGCAGCGGTTGCCAGCAATGCTATTCAATTCGGCTTCATGGACGCTGGACTATATGCAGTGCTGGAATACCACTACCAGACAAAGGCACTTGCCACAGTGTTGCATCGGTAATACTATCTTTCCTACTGCGTGCCTGCCCGCCTACCCGCCTATCTGCCTAATTATTTGTATTTTCGTTAATCTGTTATGTATGTGCGGTAAAAAATATAGGTACCAGGGATCTGTTACTGCTAACGATGGCGGAGTTATCTTCCGTATGGTATGTATTATATGATATACATATAAATACAGGTGGGCGGGAGGGGGGAAAAGGGTACCTACCTGCCACTACCTACCTACCTACCTACATAACACATACATGTACACACACAGGCTGGCGATGGCAAGACATTCACTACGCTGAGAGAGCTGGCCAGCTTTGCCAGCCAAGAGCACAAACTGACGCTCTGTGCAGTGGACGAACACTCGTTCTTAGGTATCTATCAATCTATCGATCGATCTGTCTGTCTATCAGTCTATCAAAAATCAATCAATCAATCAATCAATCAATCAATCAATCAATCGATCGAGCGATCAATCAATCCATCAATCAAACAATCAATCAATCAATCAATCAATCTATCAATCAATCAACTGTTCTTAGGATACCAGGCGGAGTGGTATGAGTTCTTTAAGCAGGGCCTGGACATCAGGTACATCGGAAGGGAGAAGAAAGAAAGAAAGAAAAGAAACGAAAAGAAAGAAAGAAAGAAAGAAAGAAAAGAAAGAAAAGAAAGAAAAGAAAGAAAAGAAAGAAAGAAAAGAAAGAAAGAAAGAAAGAAAGAAAAGAAAAAAGAAAAGGAGAGAGTGAGTGAGTGAGTGAGTGAGTGTGTGTGTGTGTGTGTGTGTGAGAGAGAGAGAGAGAGAGAGAGAGAGAGAGAGAGAAAATCTGTTCGTCCCTATTTATCTCCTACCTACCAAGATATCTATTTGTGTAGGGAAGTCTTCACTATCAAGTTCACGCAGAGCCACGAGGCGTCAGTGCGGCAACTGGTGGACGGAGAGTGCGAGGTAAGGCGAAATTCATATACTTATACATAACAAGCCATTATGTTTGCAAGTAACGAGAGAATTTGCGAAACTTTCCGGCGAATATGTCCGTAAAGTGCACTGATCTATATTCTGTATGTATGTCTATCTACCTATCTATCCACCAATCTACCTACCTAGCTACCTGTATTACAAATTCATAGGTCGGCATGGCGCAGGCTAACACGTTGGAACAGTTCAGTCTGAAGTATAACTACGACATGAGCAACTTCGTGATTATCAACGAGCAATCACCGCCCAATTTTCATGCCAAGATTTCCACCGCGCTCTACAACCAATGGCCTGTGGTATACAACACATTATACTTATCTGATCTGATCTGATCTGATCTGATCTGATCTTACCTTACCTTACCTTATCTCATCTTATCGTATCTTATCTTATCTTAGCTTACCTTCATCTTATCTTATTCTTATCGTTTCTTTTCTTTTCTTTTGTAGGCGGTGATGAGGAATGTGTCGCAGGAGATCGCGCAGGCAGTGCTGCTGCCTTTACTGCTCCTGGAAGAGGAGGTCTCTCTCTCTCTCTCTCTCTCTCTCTCTACCTCCCTCCCTCCCTCTCTCTCTCTCTCTCTCTCTCTCGTTCTCTCTCTTACTTTCTTGTTTGCTAGATTATATCTTCATATGAATATTTGTATTTCTTTTGAATTTGTTCGAAAAAATTGGTTGGTTTTCAAATATATATGATTTTAATATATTTTATTTACGTACATATATTACATATATATACAGTATCAACAACTTGCCACAGGACCCATCCGCCGTAGCGGGCAACCACCTGGGCTTCAGACCCCAACCCAACTTCGACGCAGAAGCCCATGCTCTCTATCAGCTTAACCTTATGGACCCCATCACACAAGCTTGTGCCCCAGGTCAGATAGGAAAGGAGAGAAAGGAGGGAGGAGGGAGAGAGGGACCAGGAGGGAGGAATAAAGAAATGACAGAAAGGAGGAAGGAACGAGAGACAGGAAGAAGGAATGAGGAAAAGAAGGAAGGAATGAAGGAAGGAAGGAAGGAAGCAAAGAAGGAAGGAAGGAAGATGACACAATTTCTAGTGGTTAAGCTTTTATAAGTATATAAGAATGTACCTGTATTGTGCCTCTATCAGGGTACGGTCGCGACACCACGCAGTCGCTGGCGCCGTGCCGAGCGTGCCAGGCGGGCTATTTTAGGTAACCTGAACTTGATGTATATGTGTTTGTATGTTCATGAACGGATAGATGAGATTTCGGAAAAGCCTGTAGTCCTTGCATAAGGAACGCAGTTTGACATCAAACTGCAATTTTTGTACTGTGCAATGAATGTGTCCTGCCAGCTCTAACGGTATCGGATCCTGCGAGCCTTGTTCGCCGGGCTTTGCCAACGCAGAGACGGGGCAGGCCAGCTGCGAGCTCTGTGGAGAGGGCACCAACACCTATGACTTTGGCGCCCAGATATGCCTGAAGGAGGTCGATCCTGCAAATGCATGCATGCATACATATCATATCATATCATATCATATCATATCATATCATATCATATCATATATCATATTATATCATATCATAGCATAGCATAGCATATCATATATCATATATCATATATCATATATCATATCATATCATATCATATCATATCATATCATATCATATCATATCATACATCATATCATACATCATATCATATCATACATCATATCATATCATATCATATCATATCATATCATATCATATCATTATCACATCATTATAATATATCATATCATATCATATCATATCATATCATATCATATCATATCATATCATATCATATATCATATCATATCATATCATATCATATCACATATCATATCATATATCATATCATATCATATCATATCATATCATATCATATCATATCATTATCACATCATTATCATATATCATATATCACATCATTATCATATATCATATATCATATCATATCATATCATATCATATCATATCATATCATCACATTATTATAATATATCATATATCATATCATATCATATCATATCATATCATATCATATCATATCATACATGCAAAACATACCCGCAGGGCCAAACACTGTACGATCCGATTGAGGCGTGTGCACAATACCCCAACAACACTTTGACGGTGGGCATACTGTCGGAGCAAACGGAAGAGTTGACCTTGCGGCGATGGAAGCCGACTTTTGAAGACACCCTCAATACCTACCTGAACCGCTATCAGTGCTATTTCCGTTTGCGAGTCATGGGCTATAATGAGCTGTGGTCGGCTCTCGAAAGACGCGAGGTGCGTATGTTAGTAAGTGAGTAAGTATGTATGTATGCGTGTGTATATCGGATAAGATCAGATCGCAACGGATTAGATCAGATCGCCATGGTTTGAATTGAATTGGATTAGATTAGATTAGATGTAGATGTAGATGTAGATGTAGATGTAGATGTACATGTAGGTGTACATGTAGATGTAGATGTAGATGTAGATGTTGATTTAGGTTTAGGTTTAGGTTTAGATTTAGGTTTAGATTTAGGGTTAAGATTAAGATTAGATTAAGATGAGATAAGATTAGATAAGAAGATTATTTACGTATGATATTCAGGTGCAGTTCCTTTTTGTCGATTCTGGCTTTTATACTAAGCTTAACTACAAGTTCCGAGCCCATGCCGTCGCTACCATCGTCCGCTTCTACGATGGGCGCGCCTACAAGCAGCGAGGAGGCGTCCTTATCCGTAGGAAGGACAGGCACCAAGACATCCTAACGTTGGCTGATATCACTCGGGACAAAAACCTGACGGCGTGTCCCCCCAGCGAGATGTCTTTTGGCGGATACTCGGTGTTGCGCTATGAGTTCTTCAAGCAGAACATTGACGTGCACGAGGTGTTTGCCAAGATCCAGGTGAAACTTTGTCGTCGTTGTTGTTGTTTGTCGTGTTTTGTTGTTTGTCTTGTTACTTTTGTTGTTGTTGGTGGTGGTGGTGGTGATGTTGATGATGATGATGTTCTTCACGTTCTGGCGGTTGTTGTTGACTTTTATTTGTTATTGCAATTTTTTGCTGTTGCTATTGATTGATGGATAATAAATTTTGTTGTCGATCTGTTGCTGTTGTTGATGTGGATGTCGCTGATGTTGATGTTGATGATGTGGATGTGGATGTCCTCGCTGTTGCTGATGGTATTGTTGATGGATAATCATGATGATGATGCTAAGTTCTTACTCCAGTTTATATTTTACATTCTTTGCCTTTTATTCTTCCTTTTTGTTTTTGATTTTTATTTTCACCTTTTTTCTTCTTTCTTTCTTTCTTTTCTTCTTTTTTATTATTTGCTTTTCTTCGTAGTTTTCAGGTTCGCACGATGCCACGGTGGACATGGTGGCCCGTGAGGAGTGTGACATCGGTTTCGCTGGCACGTATTCCATCCGCTCCCGCATCAACGCGGGCGACTACAGCGCCAATTTTTTCCAGCTGGTCAACGAGCAGTTCCACTCGGGCTTCAACCTGCAGGTCTCCACCGCCTTGTACAACGAGTGGACGCTTGCGGTCGCCGAGCATGTTAACAAGGACATCTGGTCGGTATATATATTTATCTATCTATTTTTATTATTTAATATCTGCATGTCCATCTACCCATCTAGGTCGCAGGCAATAATCCCCCTGCTGGGTATGCGGGAGTATGACCAGGTATCTGTCTATCTAATCTTACAATATTATCTGTCCATCATATCCATCTTATCTATCTTATCTATCTTATCTATCTATCTTATCGATTTTAT